>JAQIXX010000219.1:0-76839 GCA_034700605.1 Willowsia nigromaculata | reverse complement strand
CTCATCATCGCTGCTACTTCGCCTCTCGTAACGTTGCGCTTTGCCCTTCCGCTTTCGCTTCTTACTCTCCTCAGCCAAAGCTCCTCCAAGAGTACTCATTCTGCCACTCAGGTCTAGAGCTAAACCACCATTGCCAAATCCAGCAGAAGTGACAACTGTTGGAGAGCTTCTCATGTCATTTGGAGCGGTTTGAGGTTGAGTTGTTGGAACAATTCCAGCCTGAAGCAACTGAGCCAAGAACTGTGTTTTCTGCTCGTTGGCCAAGTGCTGTGCAGTAAGAAGTTCATTGAGAGCGCTGGATCCTCCCATGTGGAACATGGGGCTGAGCAAATACTGGTTCAACGCAGCGTTATAGATTTCAAGTGGATTTGGTGATGTAGGTGCTTTTGAATATGGAGCCTCTTTGCGCTGCTGCTGAGCCAATTCTCCATTTGCAGCATTGCTCCTCTGCAAAATCAAAGCGATTGAGCTGGGACTGATTGGTGCTTGAGGTAGTTGGGTCACCTTGCCAGGGTGTTGTTGATGATGACCATTTGGAATCCTCATCTCAGAATCAGAGTCTCCACTCCATTGTTCGTCTTTCATTTTCTTGAGCGGAGGAGTCGCAGACTGATTCGGCATGGAACTGATGTAGCGTGGAGAGCTGGCTGGTTTTGGAGAGAGATCATGAGCGTCAAGGATTTGCTGTTGGTGGTGAAGCTTCTGTTGAGCCTTCTCAGTCTTATCTTTCTTGTGTGAGTTGGACTTCCGTTTGGGGGCCTTTGGACTTTGACCTGGGACAAGGACGGCTTGAGTGGTGGTGGCAAGGCCCTCCAGAATTGGATCAGGACGCTTGATCTTTGGACCACGTCGTGTCCCATACACGTCAATGATTGGTAATGGATTTGGGGTGCCGTCGGGGTTGAGGACCATCGCAGGATTGTGGTTGTACTTGCGCAAATGGAGTTTCAAACTGTGACAATATTTAGTGGCATATGAGCAGTCTGAGCAGCGGTACTGGTACACGTTCGAGTGACTCTTCAGGTGAGAGTTGAGCATAGACTTGTTGACACAAGAGTAGTTGCATTTTGTACATTGATAAGGCTTTGACCCCATATGGTTGCGGAGATGGTACTCCAAGTGGTGCTTGTACTCGGTAACGAAAGGGCATTTTGGGCAGTGAAGCATCTTCTCAGAACGAATGTGAGTCTTGTTGTGGTCCCAGAATTCCTTCTTTGTAACAGCACTGTACTCGCATTGCTTGCATTTGAAAGTTTTCAACTGAAATTTTTAAGAAAAGAAATATTGAAATCTGAATTCACCCCTAAATTGTGCACATATTATGTGTTCATTATCTTCACTCTGCTCACCTTTCCCTGTGCATTGGTCTTTGGAGTTTTGACTTCCTCGTCATCAGAAAACATCTCAATGTCGTCATTTCCATGTGTATTCTGAACATGATCACGTAATTCATCATCATTGCTAGCAATGAATGAGCATTTGGGACATAGACGCTTTTGAGTTGAATGAGTCACCTAAAAGCAAAATAATTTTTTATAAGAAAACCTGAAGAAAACTAAATTCCATGCGAGGTTAATATATTATATTTTGAAAACTTACAAGATGCTCATTAAAGTCATGACGTGAGTTGCACACAACGGCACAGAGTGGGCATTGGAAGATGACGGATGCAATCCCATTCACAATCGTCTGTACACCTTGAGGACTCTCTTGTCCTTGTCGAATCAACGACATCACATCTCTATCATCCTCACTTTCATCTCCACTCTTCAGACTCAAGTTTGTTGGGCTATTGAGCAAATTGTGATGATGGGAAGAAACAACGGGACTCCCCAGAATGGCGAACGTCTTGCTAATATGCTGCTCCATCTGTTCGTTGTCACTACCCTGATTATTATCGTGGTGATGAAAGTAGGCGGAGTATGAGGAACGCTCAAAAGCATTGCGCAGATTCTGAAGAGCGCTCATGTCTTCAGGAGTAGCGTTTGAATTTGTTGAAGGATTGGAAGATCTTGGAAGAGGAACTACTGAACCTCCATCTTCAGCCCCACTACTGCTTCCTCCACTTTGTCGTCTTTCTCCTCTTTGGTCTGCAGATGATACTGGATGAGTTGGCGAAGGTACGCTAAGGCTTGTATTGAGCAAACTTTCGTTGGAGCTTATCAAGCTCGAATTTGAGCTTCGTGGGGAGAGATCTGCGGGATGGTGGTCATCATCTAAATGATTCATGTGATGTTTCAAATGATGGGAACCCGGAGATGTAGTTGGAGGAGAGGCAAGGGGCCCCATCATGGGTGCGCGGCTGCTGGTGACCAACATTTTTTAAACGTCTTTTTATGGTCTTCAACTTTCCATCAATTTCTCGATTTCTAAAAAAAATAAGAGAAATAAAGAATTTAGAATCTTTCCCACATTCCCATGAAATCAGACTTTAAAAAGTTTCTCAAATTCCACCCTAATTTTAATATCTAAATCTGTCCACAGTTTTTTTCTGTATTTTATCCAAATAATTATGCTTTTATGAAATTATGAATGGTCATCTCCTCTGCGGAACCAACATGGGCCACAAAAGCCATCCACCTTTGTCACTCGTAAAGTCAGAGGTTGCCCCAAAAGAAAAGAGAAATTACCAATGATATGCCCAACAAAAGCCAAAAAATGATATTATTAAAGCGACCTTTTCACTTAATAAAAATAGAAATAATATGCAATTTAGCAACACATATTTCATCCCACTGTCCACAACAAAGCTGACCTTTGCGCTTCCCATGAAAAAAAAGACAAAATCTGCATGAATCAATTCTTCCATTATCCCTCCTCTTCATGATGATTATTACCTACATAAAAATAACATTACTTTTTTCATGAAAATCTGGAAAAGGTCCCCTCAAAAAAATTCGGATCACAACCATCACATTTTTATTTCCTATTCAACGAATTGACCCTTCTTATTAAAAAGAATGACCCTCCTGTCACAAACACTCTTTCCGCTGGACAACGCAAAAATTAAATCTTTTAACATTTCCCCGACCATTCCTGACCTTTTCCATTGTAACTCCCCACCAAATTGATTCAATCTATAGAGTCCTCCTTTCAGGCTATTAATGGTCAGTTGAATCTTTATTGGCGTGCATTATGCATAAATACACTAACATTTTATGAGTTTTAGTCGCGTTTTTTCGGGATTCCCTAATCTTGCATTATTTATTAGCAAACGAAGCTTCAACGAGACTCTGAAAAAATATGTGAGCCCAGCATAGCATTTTTGGGAGAAATACACAAACAAAATATTTTTGGAGTGTATTTGAAGCTTGGAAGATGCATAGACATAAAAACGTTCACAATCATAAAAATAATTGTGTCCACCAACTGCAATAACAAATCTAAAGAATCCAAATATCCAATCCAGGCCATGGTCTCATGTAGATGCACTTTTAATTCTGTGTAAACTGAGGATAACGATCATCACAACAAATGCGAGGCTACTTTCGACTTTCAACCAACCAAATTTTAATCTGATCTCATACTCGTGCTCATCATGATGATGCAGTTAAGCTGATAAAAATGGTTGGTCAAGCTGAAAAGCTAGTGGCTTGAACAATTTTTATAGCTTTTTTCTCTCCCTTTCCACATTAGACATGAGGAGTGAACAAAAAAGAGAGAAAAATTGATATAGCCGTCATATTTCAATTTCATCTGTCCATCCATTCCACTCTCTCACATCTCCAGTAAAATCCAGATCATTTCACTTTTCCGAGAGAGCTAGCCAAGGGTCAAAAATAGAACAAAAGGATGAAAACTTTAAGCCGGCCAGTGAGAGCAGGAACACAAAAAAGTGTGTAAAAATAACTACATATTTCTCTCGATATTTTTGAGACAAAAAAATCGATATTGTTCTTAGTATATGTCAGTGTCACAAGCAGTGGCCTTAATAAAAGAAGCGTGACCATCAAATGAATCATGAAGACTACAATTTTTTCAAATAAATCACACCAGAGAGAGATTTTTGCTGTGAAAACAGTAAAAATTGTACAGGCAGAAATCAGTGTCCATTATAATGATAAGGAAGAAGAGGGACAGTCGGACACGACGAGTGTGAAAAAAAGGAATAAGAATTAAACCAGAAAAGGGTCAGATCACAGAATAGAGTCGTTTTGTCGTCCTCGCACAATAAAGATCAGCATGAGATGGAATTACGGAATACATTATGAAAGAAAAAAAGATGTGTAATGAGGACAACAATAGATATGAAAAGAGAACATTTTTCGACCACTGGTCACTTCCACCATCACCATTATGAAAGGGAAGACAGACATGTGACCCAAGCTCTTGTTTTTGTCATTTTACACGGCTTTATAAATGCTTGAACTCTTTTTCCAAGCTATAGTTTTCGAGGACATCGCTTATTATTATTACCGCTAGAAAAAGTAAACTTTTCAGAGCTTTACTGCCTCAGCCATAAAAACAGCAGATTTATTTATAGAATTCATTAATATGTTATCTACGTGCAGCCTCAATATTCCACCCGATGACGCCTTTTTAGTGTCAAAATCACATCGCACTACTGAAATCCTCCATTTTCGAAAAAAAAACATTAGGTCAGAATCCAATGAAAACTATAGCCAAAAAATCGATATTGCACCCAGATCATCATGGGAAAATGAAGGAGGATAAAGAAGGATTGGATGAATCATCATCTACATTTTTTTCTCATTTTACTTTCCCATCTCTCTTTGTTTTCTTAACTATCCTTTTTATCTCTTGTCATTTAAAAGTACACGCTATGCCGTTACAATTGATAGTATTTTTTTGTGAAAGAAAACTAACCAAAAATACTCGGAACATCAAACCACACGAAACTAAGTCATTATCAGAGACAAGCTTCTACTTCTACTCAAAATGAAAATGAAATTCCACCCTCTCCTGTGCATCATGTGCTTGTCGACAAAAAAAAGTAGGCAAACCCTTTCCCATGTTGGCATAATAATAATCAAGCTCTGGAAAAAAGACTAAATTATTGGAAACGGAGGGTTATGTTTTATCAGTCATTTCCAGGCAGTTTTTTTCCAAGAAAACCAAAACCACCGTTGTTTCTAAGCCGCACGCACACTACAACAGTCGCCATCATCAAAAAATGTGGTGGCGATTGTATGAATACCGCGAGATATGGATATGATCAACCCTTTCCCACCACATCTCAACTTGTGATCCTGACATTTATTTACAGTATTCCATGATGAAATTTTTTTTCTCCCCTGATCACCATAATAGCTTGGATGATTATGAAGCCCACTCACTACCCACTTTACTTTACTTCCTCCTTTTCTGCCTATCCAAATAAACAAGGGAGAGAATAAAAACTCATACTAAAAAGCTTCCAATCTCAATATTTTTTTCTCCCTTCTTTTTCCCATCACATCCGATCACTCCACATTATTATCAAGCAGCCACAGAAAATCATTAAAATTACTTTTTTCTTGTTTTGCTGATGTGAGCTCATCATGATAGGATGAGAGCGCATTTCCATAAAGCTTAAAGAAATATGATCCTTTTAACCCTATTAAATATATTTTTTCCACTAAACAGTCTCGTTATGCGAGTGTGGCGTGTGCATTTAATGCAAAGGTGAGCTAGAAAACAGGAAAAAGTATATTTGAGAAGGAGCAGTCATACGAAACAAATAATTGATTTTTTTTCGAGCAACTAAAAAGAGAGACATTGCGGCAAAAATACAAGAATGAATATCTACATAAGTACTTTGTTTTCCTCAACTTTTTTGTGTAGTTTTTTTCAGAAAATGAATGCATAATGCATTGTCATTGTACGCGTGAGAGAGAGACAGCCTTGCAGATGTTGTTTATCCACCAACTCATATCGCACCTGAGAATGAACTTGAAGGGTGGATACAGGATATACCTTTTTTGCATTTTTTCATCAATTTTTAAATCCATCATTGAGAAAAAAGAGTTGAGATGAGAAGAGCGATTGCGTTGGCTGAAAGATCTTTTTTGGAGAGAATAACAAAGTGTTCAAGGATGAGTTCCAAGAAAACTCTCTGAAAAGATGAGAAGAAGAATGCCAGACTATTCGCCATTGAAGAAGGGAGACGGGAGAGCAGAAGCAAAGAAGTGTTAAAGGGCAGGTTTTTACCAGACACTTTCCACAATTGGATGTGACACACGAATGAAATATGTTCCTATTTATCTGAAATACTTCTGTTATAATGACAATTTGAATATGTAATAATCTGTACATTTAGAGAGCATTATAACGAAAACAAAATTTTTTATGGTGGTCATCAGGGTGAAGAAAAACTCGTTAAAAATGTGGCCACCAAATGGTCAGTTTACATAAAGACTTTTATATGACGATATACATTTAGAATGGAATGAGGAAAAGAAGTTTTTTTTTTCTTCTTGTTCACTTCACCTTATCCAAATCCACCTACACTTTTCCTCAACTGCAATGGCAGCTGCTCCAGATTCCGCATATTTTTTATAAAAACTCTACCTATCTTACGCATTCCTTCTGTCCATATTCAAATCACACTTATAACAGCTCATTCCACTCATTTCTACAAGGCGAAGGTTAACAAATTTCCTGAAAGAGTGATACTTTATGATTCTCTAAAAGACTGACTTCTTTTGCATACCCGTTTTTTCTTCTTCTTCTTCTCCTCGTTGACCCTTCCCCTCATTCTTTTTACATCCCCTAAATGCTCTCATTACCAGAAAGAGAATGACACCACACTAGTTACAAGTATTTTTTTACAGAAATTATTTACGAACAAAGTCAAAAGAAAGGGATCACACAAGGGACCATACGAAAAAAGGACACACCGGGAGATTTATATGACCGCTCACTTGTCAACCTTTTTATTATTCTGTTTTTTCTTCTTCATACCCACCACCTACTATAAAGAAGTGTTCCTTGTTCAAGGAAACCAAAGCTCATTACGAGTTTAATGTGAGTTTTAAAGAAAAAAAGCCACTGGCCAGTAAAAATTAGTGGAACAACAACATCCGTGCTTTTACACGAAATAACAGAATGAAACGCAGACCACTTGCCTGAAACGGGAAGGATCTTTTTACAAAACATTTTTTATCTTTTGGACATTTTACATGGCAAATGAAACTAAACCGGGTAAAAAACACTTGTTCGTAAAAAAGGAAACTGTTCCCCGTTTCTTGAGCGAAATTCCATAGATCTGGTGGACGGACAGGGTCCTTAAAAAAGTGGTTGTTTCTCTGCATTTAAAAAATATGCTTTAATGTAAGTCAGATGTTTAAACTGCATATTTTTTTCATGGAAAAACGTTTATTATGAAAAATCTGTCTTGTTGTTTATTCATCTGTCTCCTATTTTCTATCGATGACGAGGTGGTGGACAAAAAAAGGAAAACATATTCATGCTGAGTTTTTATGTTATTTTTTTCTGGAGATTTACATCTTTCGGTTGACTTGTTTAAAAAACATTGAGAGGAAAATATATATCCTCAGAAATCAAACTTACAAGGAAGCCTGTTGTAAGGAAGAAGATGGATCAGTGGAAAGGATCGTGTTTGTGAAATGTGACCTTTTCCTGCGCGTAAAAAATGTGTACACCTACGCATTATACTGGGAATACACAGGGAAACTCAGGCTCCCGACACGGGAGACGAGAGATTTTTAATGACCTGAACATGAGGAGAACTGGGTCAGGCTCAATGAGATCACGGAAGTGTGATCGAAACTGTTGATGATGGCTAAAAAATATGCTAACGAGAATGAAAAGAAATATATGGGGCGAAATAAGACACTAATTATAAAACCATATTTAACCTAGAATGGTACTAAATTACTTGTTTTTTAAATGCACTGATATTCCTCAATAACTCATTTTTCTGCTGGAAATAAGAAGGCGTGGTCAAAACACCATTTGAGTTTTAAAAACGAAATTGTTGGGTACAAGCAATTATTGAAACTTTGAGAAATAACCACTCGCATGTTTTTTCTCACAATTCTCATTCACAATCCTCCCAAACAGCATTATTGAGATTCAACTCACAAAATGATCAATTTTACAGCAAAAATTCTCATTTCTATAAAAAACTAAATGATCATCCCTCGAATGCAATATATGTCTGCTTAAACATGGTAATACATCATTTTGGAGGTGTTTCAAATTCAAACGCAGCGAAATCCATCATACTGTCCAGTTAACGCCCACACAACACATAAAGCAACCCTTAAGAAAAACTTTATGCTATCCATCCTAACTATTTTTTATAACGATCATGATATGCCTCGTAAATTACCTATTATTACCAGGCGAGTAAAAAATATCTATAGATTCCACTTCCCGTTTTCTTTTTTTTTTTCTCAATAAAAAACTGCAAAAACAATGGGCCAAAAAAGACCGTTAATCATGAGTTTTGGAGGGCGTTCAAAGATCACACCACACACTCGTTTCTCCTCTTTACCGACCAGACCATAGACCACAACGGCAGCACGTGCTGTTATAACGGTTTAGTAGTGTGTGCGGTAGTGAAAACACTTGAAAAAATCCATATAATTTTGAAACTATCTTATTTTCTCTGAACAGATGTAATAATGATAACATCATAAATTCTCTTGTTATCTCCTCTCTGCTCCCTCTCAAGTATGACCTGGAAGAGACCTGTGTACTCATCTTTCCCTAAAAAGCCGTAAGCCACTTAAGATGAAACGACCATTGCACATGGACAAAAAAATCTGTTTTGATGATGATGACGCTAAAGAAGATGCACATGCTCATCTAACCAAGTAATTATGACCATCAAAACTAAAGAGAAAAAATATATCTTCCTCTTGAAGGAAAACAAAGGGAATGAATGGAAATTTATCGCTTTGACTTACCGACCCAAACCGCCCGACAATCTCTCGAGCACAGAAGGACAGCGGACGAAAAAAATGCTATAATTAGCTAGTAAAAACCAACACACGCCGAAAAAACCGACTATTTCTGAGCACAAGCCCAAGTGTTCCAATCACTCTTCTTTTTACAGAATATCTTCAGTATAATTTATGAGAAGAACGGTCCATTTCACTGGATTGCAATCTCAAACAAAAACCAGAGTTCACTTCCTTTAAAAAAGGGCAGACGTACGTAGTCCACTTGAAAATCTCTTCAAAAAAATTTTCCGAACAAGTAATCCCTCAAGAGAGAAAGAGAGATCAACAGGGAAAAAATGTCCACACAGATAAAAATAAATTTTTTGAGAGATTCTACTTCTTCCTCTTCTCTCGCAAACGTGGTCAATCCTTTAAGATTGGGCTAAAACTGGACACAAAAATTGTTTTTCTTGGTTTCGTGAAGGACATAAGCACACAAGCTATTGTTGAAAAAAAAGATGTTCAATTCCGAGCAGACTGAGGAGAGATTCTGCTCTCTGGGTTGTGATGTGCACTCCTTCAAAGTGGAGAATGAAATGTGACCCAAAAAAATTGCTGAGCTTTCAACTAAAAAGATATATAGTGAAGGAGAGAATGCGTTGTATGTGTGAGTCCAGTTAGTGGACACTTTTTTTTCGAGTGAGAATTATTTTTGGATTTTTTTCTTCCATATCCTTTGCCTACTGACGAGACAGTGCATTTTGTGGATTGGATTTAATAGATAGATAGGTACATATACTTCACTGTATGTAGATACCAACACAAGAGAAAGTTCCACAATATAAAGTTAGAGGACCGCATTTAACAGTGGTACCGTACACTATTCCTATTTTTAGTCTTTTTTTTCTTCATCCATTCAATACAATTTGGAATGTATATGCCTACTATGTATATTCAAAAGCTTGAAGAAGCAAAAAAAAGGGTTGAGTTCTATCAGAAGAGTATCGTTAAGTCAATAAAACACTTTACGACCCTCGAGAAACCCACCATATCCAATCCATTGCAATGTTTAACGTTTACCAAAATTATAACCAATTTTAATAAAATGCACTATGCATTCATCACAAAGTTTTAACAGGCAAGTTATATAGTTTCAAGATTGACACAAACAGCATATTCGTTTCAACCCTTTCCTCAGAGTCTTGCATGTAAAAAGGGTTTTCTCCTTGCATACAGCCGCCTATATAAAATATAACCGTAATTGTACATAAAACCCAAAAGATTCATGCTGTGATAACCCTTCAATGCTCTTTGTACTTATTTTTCTTTCATTTTTACAGCTTATATGAGCGAAGAATAAGAGAATGCTCTTTTGTGAACCTCATGTGACAATTTTTTTCTTCTTTCATGAATACAATAGGCAATGTGGATTGGTGGTGTTGAAGGGTTAAAAAACTTTCCGGGGGTAAATAACACATAATCCTTCTTATTTTTTAGCTATCGTTTTTTTTCGTTCACTGTTTGTTCAGCTTTTTTGCTTCAAGGCAGTCGAAAAAGGCTGATGACCTCACAAAAAGTATTTGGACACATCGTCATCATGAATGTAAAAAAGCGAGCAATATGAAAGATTATTATTAGGAAAGTAAATATTTGACGTGAGAAGGGCAACAACCTGAAGGGCTCTATGTCTGACAAGCCAAGTGGACATATGTCAACTCAACCCGATCGGCATTAAAAAATTAATCCTTTAAATCACATATTTACAAACGCTTTACAAAATTTCAGGTCTTTTAAGGGACGAGAGAACAGCAAAAAAGCACCTTGCATTTTTCCCTCAACTTTTAATGGTCATTGGTCTCAAAGTCAAAGGGAATAAGAAAAAACGTAAAATATACAAACACTTTACAAAGCAAACCAGTAATCAACACATCAGGTATGCTGAAAAAAGCCATAAATGATTGCACGCTTGCATGGGCACAGTGGTCGTTAAAAAATGGAGCATTTCAAGAAAAAAAGTTAATAAACTCTGGAGGAGCGATATGTGGACACTTGAGTAAATACCTATTCCACATCATCAAAATATCAGCGTTTACAGAAGAAAGGGTTGAAGCTTTCTTGCAAGAAGTCAATAGCCCTTAAAAAGTACCCTTATAAAATATTCAGCTTTTTTAAAGCATGTAAAAACCTGCTTCAAAACTTGCTACATTTTAAACTTGTCTTGTCACTCATTATTCTAATATTTTTCTCTCTCCTACACTTCAACCAAGCATCCCAACAATTTAACCCCAGCCACACTTCCGGTCACATACTTTTGACCCGCTGAGTATCTGGAGAGCACATGGGTCAATGTGCCAGCCATTCATCCGTTCATTTTCGTGTCTCTGCTATCCGCTCTCCTCATATTTTTCAGATTTATTACATTTCTCTCTCCTTGTGTGTCCCTTAAGGGACTTGGCCATATGTACGCACTCCATTACAAAAAATACATACAATATCCAATCCACCTAATATATTATTGACCATCTGAAACAGATACAAGAGGACAAGACAAGGAAACCGAAGACGCAAGATGATTATTATGATGATGACGATGAGGAGGCAACAAATCAACCAAAAAACGGGAGCACATGCTCATCATCTTCTCTTGTTTTTCTTTCCTCATTTCCCCCTTCCATTCTTCTCCCCCAATTCCCGTCTATTTTTTTTCAAAAAATGAAATCCTATATCCATCCGAGTGATGCACTGCCTGAAACTTGTTCTTTCAAAATATATCCTTAGTTTCTTCCTTCTTCCGCATCTTTCTCTTTTAAACAATAATAATGACATCAACTATGAATTCTTAACAAGGAGTAAGTGAACTTGTGTATTTTTTGGATACATGACATCTCAGTTACAATTTAAGCGTGCGTAAAATCCTAACAGATCTTTTTAGTGGAAGATGTGAAGATATAGAGATTTTCTGAGCCTTCAAAAAAGATCTTTCTCTTTCTGCTCGTTGCGCTTCACCATCATCACCATTTGCGCACAGGCTAATGTACAAAAAGCTTTTTTAAACTAACCGAACCGTAATAAAGATCAGTATAATCAGAGAATATTTTCAAAAAACTCTCCCTTGTGGTTACTCATTGCTGTATGTATTCACGAAAAACAAAGCTATCTACTGTTCATGTCGATTGTGAAGAGAGATTCGTTTAAAAACTGTAAAAAGTTCATTTTTGGTGATCCTTTTCAGCAATAAAATTAAGCTTGGTTGTTTTGTGCGGGGGAGAGTTCATAATGATTCCATAAAAATGTCGTTTTCTATTTTTCCTTTTAAAAACATGCCAAAGCCATCAGAAAAAAATGCTAGTCACTTTCCGCTATTCATTCAGTTTTAAATGCATAATAAGTACTTGAAGGAGAATGGAAACGCAAACAGAAAAACTTGAATTTACTCTTGGAAAACTTGCACTAAAAACCAAAAAGCTGCAAAGTAAATTTCATAGCTTCTCTTTTCATATTCCGCCCACTCCAGAAAAGAAGCTCAATTTTTAGCAAAGTCATTCTAAATGTACCCAGAATAATTAATCTAATCAAGCGAAACCAAAACCCGCAAGTGTGTTGTGTCATTTTGACTTCATTAAAGGTCCAAACAGCAGAAACTTTCTCGATCTACTCGGTTGGCACATCTAATAACGTTATTGGAGTTCTAAAAAATTTCAACAATAACTAGTGATCTATCATCAATCAAAAATATTTCCACCTATCACAAATATTAACCTCTGCTACCACCGCATTCGACTTTTTTAAGGAATTCGAAAAGTCGCTTCTTTTGCCTACTCCTCCGTAATGATTTAAACACACCTTTAAAATTTCCAAGAAAAGAATCTCATTCATTCTTTCTTAAATTTTCATTCATTTATGGAAAGCATGCAAACAATCAGTCTCCACTTTTTTCTCCGTCTCTATTCAAACCAAAGTCATTCACTTCACGTAAGCGTATTGACTCAAGTCTGTCTGCAAGAATAACAAAAAGACTGCCTTCGCTGCCGGAAGCGTCTGTCTCATTCTTCATCGTGAACGCCGCAAAATACAACAACAAAAGCATCCAAATCGATTCAATTGATAAAGAAAACTGTAGCTATTTTGAGCTCCATTAAAAAATTCACAAAACTAAAAATCCATCACGTCACCTCATGAAAAAGTCAATATCTCCGGCAGCCATACATAACATTATTTTGCGATCTCACTGATTCAACCGATGATCATGCAATTTCTACAGAGGAACTGCCGATTCATAAAGAAAACTCATTTTTCAACTTCTCCTCTCAACCAAACCCATCGATTACTGTCATTGTGCGGGGGCGACATTTCTCTCAACTCTCGCAATAAAAAAAAACAAGATAAATAATGCATCTAAAAAACATCAACTTTCATAGAAAAATCTCTCTAGAATAAAGCATACCTCTAATATGCCATTCCCCAAATACAATGTAGAAACGACATGTTCGATTTTTTACGACTTTCTACGCACACTTAAAAACATAATCACCATAAAAAATCCTCTGTTGTGTAGATCGCCAACAAAGGAGTACTAGAGAGAAAAAGCTTTTTTAAATCACACGCAGCATTATTCTGGGGATCGGATAAAAATAAACGATTTCTGATTCAATTCTTCACTTCTCCCCTCCGCTACTGACATTGTGTGCACAATTTTTAGAGAATGCACACACACAAGCTATAAATTACTCTATAGGTTCAGGGGAGGCAGCCGGATAAAAAAGAGAAAAAACGATTCATCCTTTTTATATGAATCATTGATGGGTGGAAAGAATGAATCATTCTTCTTTTTTTAGGGAAAATAATGGAACTTTGTGTTGTAGCATGTTGTCGTCGTGTGTCCCACACATTCCCTCTGATTTCCAAACAGTATCAGGCTATTAGAGTAATATTGGGGATTTTTTTATGGAAAAAAATCTCTCATAAGCTTCTGTTTTTTCACAATCAAATTCGTAATGAGTCTAGAGAGATATCATAGATCCACCTCCGTTATACGTCAAGTATTTGTATGCTTTAGAGATTTTCTACCTATTATACATTCTAAAGATACAACCTCATCATCTTATTTCCAGTTTTCATTGAGAAATGTAGTGGAATAAAAGAAGCATTAAGATTTCGGCTTAAAAACTGCTTGTTTTCTTCTTTCTCAAAACTTTGTTCATGTGGCGAGCTGGCGAGTTTCACAAGTCAACCAAGGAGGACTACCGCAATCCGAAATCTAACGATAAGTGTAAACTTGTAGAAAACTGAGTACCAGATCAACCACTGTGACAATGACAGTTTATGTAACTAGATAGATCTCTTGTAGATTTGTAAATTCTACCCAAAAAAAGAAGAGACAACTGTTCTCCGAAAAATTTGATCTGATCTTTGACGATATCCTCGCGTTCCTTCCAGGTAAAAAGCCGCAGCATTAACCAAACAACGTGTGCTACGTAAGCAAACATAGGTAATCATTATGATTACATCAGAGCAACCTGAAGGAAGCAGGTGATGAACACTGCAACGAATTTCTATTTGGGTAGGAATCATACACATACCGATTATACGACTAAAAAGAATATGACAAAAAACAGAAAAAACCTTGGATCGTCCCTTTGACAAAAAAAATAACAGAAAGAAATGGAATCCAATATGTGTACCTATATTGCCTGTATCTTAAGGGCCTTTATGTATGCAAGAGTGAACATTCAATATTGCCTATATATCCCCAAAAAAAATCCAAGGACCTTATTCGAATTATTAGATACACACGACAAAACAGGAGATCATCAAACAACCCATAATGCAATCCACTATGCAATACCTATAATCTTTACAATAACGATCGCTCCTGTAATATAAATGGTGACAACACTCGTTGCATCTGTATTTTTTCCATAAAGCCCATTTTTATGATTTCCATTTTTTCGTAATCCCTGCATATTTACATGAATTCTTTATACCCGGGGATAAAGTGTTTTTTTTTCTGTTGAGTTTTTTTCAGCATTTTTTGTGATGCTGAGCATGTGCTCAAATTAAAAAGAGAATGAGAATCGTTTTGCCTATAAAAACATGTTTGGATTTTTTGAAGGACTACTAGGTACAGAGGGAATCGAAGGGATAAGGCAGCCAATAGCTACTTTGTTAATGCGACCTGAGACCACAAAAAATCAAAACCTTTTTATACGTTTTGAATAATATTCAATTCATATCCAATCCAGGTTTTATGTGTGTAAAAAATATTAAAATTGTTGATCAGCCAATTTATGTAGATATGTATTTTGAGGACAAAAAAGAGAAATTTGAATTTTGGGATAGGAAATGGAATATTATTACAATTTTGAGAATGTTTGAGAAATGGAGAAAACGGAAAATTTACATTTTTAAAGTTGTTTCAATACTTGGCATGAACATGGCCTGCTGTTGTCACAATATTAGCGCATGCGATACGCAAGGAAGGTTGAATCCTCAACGGAAAATATTTCCTCTCTATTCATAAGGCTACCAGCCACCAGCCAGAGAGGGACAGGTCAACTTGGGGTCAACTAAGCAGATGTCTATCACGGGCTGATTTTAAAATCAAGATTTTAATGGGTTTTGGTACGTGCCATTACCTAAAATGAACACATCATGCTACAAAACTATATGCAAACCGTCAAAAACTAAAAAATAATATGTTAACCGTCATTACACATTTTTGAATTCGTAAAATATATTTATATGTAATAGATTACATTGCATCTATCCTGAGAACCCTTCATCTAAGCAAGGACAATTTGCTACAAATTTACAAATCAGTGTCCATCCATAGCCGTTACAACTTTCATGCAACCCTTTCATTTCATATTCCAAGCAAAAGTACCCCAAGTACGTACCCGTTCCTGTTGTTTGCATAGACTTTCTAGCTTCTAAAAATACCCACTTGTTTCCCTATTTTTTACAGACCTCATAAAAAACTGTCTACTTCACTCCATAAAAAGTGGACGACAGGTTCGGAGAATCAGGTTCATAAAAAACTCCGACCCATTTTTTACAAATTCCATAAAAAAGCTAACCACGCCATAAAAAACGAAACCACTACCGAACCGAGAATAAAAGAAGGAAGCACACAAGTGCGTAAAAAACTCAATTCATCTTCACCTTTTTTTATAGCAGCCCCACCACCACAAACATCATTACCATCATAATTTTCAGCCTTTTTTAACAACCCAATTAGCCTTTCAGTCATTCAGAAAAGCAGTCATATAAAAAAGATCTCATAAAAACGGAGAGGGTGAGAGAGGGAGAGAGGAAGGAAGGAAGCTCATATTTTTGAGGAGGGGATTCAACGCGACCGACTAAAAAACTGAGCCACTCACTTTTTAAACTTGTTACGAGAGCCATAAAAAAGTGGGATGGACTTGCAAATGAATGAGATGAGGAGTTGGTCGGGTGTGTGTGTGGCAGTGGCATAAAAAACGAAATTACATGCATGGGATGAATAACCATCGCTTTTTTACATCTTTTTAATCTCAACTACAAAAGTGCATAATGAAGTGGTTTGGTTTCCTACAAGTCAGCAGAAAGTAATCTCATAATTCAGATATCTCTCCGTAAACTTGTATGGATATCCATCTCTCCTTTTTCTTAATGATATCTCAACTCATGAAAAATGCTCACATTCTGATGACACGCGATTCCAAATGCAATACAATTCATTCGCTCGCTTCCTTTTTTACAACTCTGTTTCATTTTATCACGAAAAAAAATCGATACAGCGACTTTTCCATCCCCATCCATCCCTCCAATCTTTTTTATGTGAAATCTACGAATCCCAAACATTTTTATCTGTCCCCTCTCCCGTTCCACAGACCTTTTTAATATTCCTTTCCATAATAAAAAGCACTATTATTAAAGCAATGAGAGATAGCTTTAATGAAATCTCTAAAAAGGATCTCATTTTTTATATCGATTTTTCCCGAATGAATGTTGCATGCGAGAACTTTGGCTAAAAACGATGTGAACACAGCGGTCTAGAAATGTGATTCATTCGGAACTCTCCCCTCGCATTAGTTCATCTCTACTTTTTTATTATTAGGTTTTCCTTCCTAAAAATACGGTTGCAACAAAAGCTATCCTTTTTTCATATAAAATGGATGGATTTCTGTTTTTTAAATAGATTTGGGAACTGAGATTAGCCTTTTTTAAGTGTGAGACACACGCGAAAGACGAAAGTTGAAGGGCTATCCCTTAAGAATAAGTTTACATATAAAAAAAATTATTTTTATTTGTGTGAAGTACTTTGCACTTATAAAAATGCGCTAAGTAGAGCTAAGCCGACTGCCGGCGTGATGCGGCTAATAATAGATTATTAAAAGTTTAATCTTTTTTATGAGGATATCAGTACACGGGGATAAAATTACAGTTTTTTTTTCGTTCAACCTTTTTTACGATTTTTTTTCCTCTGATTTTGTAGAGGTGGTCTTGTAATGTACCTTGTTATTATTATTAGCTCGAAAGCTGAGAAGATTGAGAATGAAAAAAGATGCTGTTTTGTGCTTAAAACTTACTACTGGGTTTATTGTGGTTTTTATGGTTTGATGACATGAAACAAGATCATAAAAAAGAGATGAAAAAAATGAATTATGACCGGTTACACACTGCACTGATGCGCTTGTTTTGTTGCGTTTTGTAAGAAGATTTTTGTAAGTTTTTAAAAATAAATGATTAGTTTTATATGTTTTTTAAAAGAGAGAAGAAAATCTGAAAGGATTTTTTTTTCTGTTGACCTTTTCTTTTGTTGATAAACTTGTAAATGAAGAATGGATACACGCGTGTGTTCATTTTTTATGATTTATGTAATAATTATTTGTTTTGTGGTGAGCGAACACAGTGGCTATTAAAGATTACGTTATATAAACACATTCACACATTTTTTACGAGCTTGTTTACAGGCCATAATGCTCAAAACTCATTAGAAAAGTGATATAATTCAATTCAGCCAGTCATTCAAATGCAAATAAAATTAAGAGATAATTGCAGTTTTTACGGTTGCATATTATTTTTTTATGAGGACATCAACAAAAATATTAATTTGTGGATTTTTTAGTTTGATATGAAGTAAAATAATCTAATTGTGGGCATATAAGCACTTGTCATGCATGTTTCCTTTGTGAAAATTAATTACTGCGGAGTTAACAATTATGTAAACTGATGAATAAAAAATTTAAACGAGTGACTGCCCGCATTAATTGCGCTAAAATAATTAAAACTGACATATAGCCTACATTTTTTGTATTGGATGCTGTTAATAATTAAGATTTTAACTTAATTCTTCTTACCTTCAATTATTCGGAACTGCCTTGCATAAAGAAATTGGTGAGAGCTTCTGAGAGTTGAACCGATAACAATTTTTCTTACTTATCATCACAAAAAAACCCGATTTTCTCTGTCTTTTCACACTTCCGGTTCGGAAACCACCACTCCAGTCTCCTTATCAAGTCACTATAAGTTCCGTGAGAGTTTTCCGAACTCTTAAAAATAAATGTTTTCACAATTCCCCACGTATTTTTTAACTGTCAATCACAAACTGTCTATTAAAGCACAGATAACTTGCAAAATAATTGTTCCGTTAAGTTTTGCAGGTCAGGTGGACAATTCATTTGTTTCCGTTGAAGCTCTGAAAATGTAGCACAAAAACGTCTCCTTTGTTTCGTGTGAGTATCTAGTATCCAAAAAATAGTCATGCAAATTATGTAAAAAGCTGAGGAGAAGAAGAGACTTCTACTTTCGTGCAGTTCGACGGACAGCGGTGGAATGAATGATTTTTTGGAGATGAACAGCAGTTCTTGTTGGATGTCGACCATGCAATACAGAGAGCTCTTTTACACTAACTATCCATCACACATATACCCCATTTAACGCAAGACGTAATATACCTATAGCCATATACACAAATACAATAGCTACGAAAAACGCTTCTCCGTATCATCAGTCGTAAAATCGCCTTTTCACATGTGTACAAAGAGTATACCCAGCCAGTGTACAAAATATTTTTCTTCGATTTTCCATCTCCAGCCAGAACTGGACTCTTTATGCATTCAGTACCCTCCATATACTTCACTCCTTAAAAAAGTACCCGTAAAGTCTCATGTCTCATCTCATTTGCTCCACTTTCTGCGCATTTTTAATGCTTATGTCTTTCCGTCTGTTGTTTCACCTTAACTTTCGTTTAAAAAATAGAAAAATTTACATCACAAATCGTAGACATTTTTCGGTTTCGCTAATGACAGAGAGGTATGTACTATGTACAGTATTGAAACTATCGTATTGCATATTTTACGATTTATGTATATCGTGGAAATCAGTACACATTTTTAATGCAACTTTTAGCAATGCACAATTACTTGACATTGTCTTGGCTAGAAGCGGAGTTGACCATAAGCTTAAACTACAATTACTTAATGTACATTTATTGAATGATAATGATTAGCAGTAAGTATTGCTAAATGCAGTAATTATCGTCCATTGTCCTTCCAAAAAGGAAAGACTCTTAATCTGTTTATCACTCTCGACTCGTAATATTTTGTTGCGTAAGATGTGGCTAATTAAGTAATTAGGAGGATGCTCTGGGGTTTCTTTAGCCTCCAAAAATGCAACAGATTCTCAGAAGAATAAAGATCATACGGGAAATTGATGAAGATGGAGTAAATGTGACTTGAGGTTTGAGTTGAGTGAGCAGAGATCAATATCCTCATTAACACTTCCCACTAGTCAAATCAACTCAGGAAGAGTTTCTGTTTTTCTTCGGATGAGTTTAATCATTAAAATAATTATTAATCAATAAGACAATGCTAAATGCGCGAGTCGATTAAAAACGGGGTTTGTAATGAGTGACGCTAGAAAACGGAAAGTTACTACTGGAAGCTTCGAGGAAGCTTGTAGTAAAAAAGGCTATTTTTGGGTTCCCAAAAATCCATTATTTTGACGCGGAGTGATATGGAAAATGCAAGTTTCTCATTTTCTCGACAGATGTAACATTTTCCATGATTTAAAATTATCAATGAAAAACAAAAACTCTACTAAAACAGGAGAGAAGTCTACAAGAGCACATAATATTTTTATGTGAAGGTGGAATAAATTTTTAGGAAGTTTTAGGAAATACGGCTTATTACGCTTAATCCATATTATTCATCTTCGTGGGTGGTATCATCCATTCTCTTTCTATCGCGGCTGGTTAAATTGAACATGTGCAATGTGTGGTGGCTAATAATAGGTCCTAATATGAATATCATCATAATTCGTTAAAATACGCATCAAAACTGATTTTTATCTTTCCCAACTTCTACTACTCCTTGTTATCCTGCTTACATTCTATAAGGACCAGTCTACTCATTTTCCTCTATCTATTCAGCTTTTTTGAAACTCATCCTTGTCGAGAAAATGACGAGCGTCTGCCACCACTTGTCTCTCTGATATTGCTCTCTATTGTATCGAGAAAAGCATTGTTGCGTTTCCACCATAATGTAATACTTTGTATTAGCCAGAAACACACGCTACAGGATTCAATAAAAGCAAATGAAGATAGATGAAAATCGAATATTTCCCAACAAAAAAGCCATTTATTTTCTCTTGATTTCAGAAATCTTCAAGATTCAACTGCACAATGGAATCTAAACGAGAATGGAACCAAATGATTTCCATAAAGCATTTAATGGACGTTGGAAATTAAAAAATGAAACTAAGCATTAAAAAATTTTATTTGTTGATCAACCAAGAAGAGAAGACAATTAAAATGCTGCTTTCATACAAAACTCCATCTAAACTAAACAAATGTATTGAAATCCCAGCATGTAAAACCGGGAACCGGGACTCCATCAACCGAGTCGGATCGGATGACAGTGAAAGTTTTTCATATCACGCAATCCGGGCATTATGGCTTCCTCTTCTCCGGTATGGTTCCCCCTGCTGATGTTCCTCCCTTGAAAAACTCCCTATCTCTGCTTCTATGACTAATACTTTTGCCTCTTTCCCTCTACCATATACACAACCTATACCCAAGAAAACATTAAATTCACCTCCACCATTTTCACTTGGACGATGCCATCCTCCTCCATACTGCTCTACTGTTACAATTTTTTATTCCACCGAAAAATCCACCACCACCAGTTTTTCAGCTCATTTTAGTGGAAAAAAAGATCCTCTTCTCGTTTTAATGACATGACATATGAGAAAAAATACATACTCGAATGTGACCAATGCAATGCCAATCCCATTCTATTTTTTTCTTCTCTTTGGCAATCGCCATCATCTCATCTCATGATATCATATAAATTGTTCGGGAGTACGGAGGGGTATAATATCCACACATAAAGCAATGGTCACTTCCTCCATTACTTTTTTAGCCTTTTTCCTCCTTATTTATTCCCTTTATTGCTTTCCACACATTCTACATCTATAAAAATGTTGATGCAGCTATATAGCACACAGGGAAACGAGACTATCCCCTCCAATTCCAATAATTCCCATGCTACATATTTTCCTCGTTTTCATCCCCCTCTAAAATATACATAAAAAAGTAGCATTGAAAGTTGCACTATTAGTTGAGCATTTTTTGGGCATGAATGAGCGTTGGATTAAATGTTGCTGTTCTCTGATATCCAAGAAAAGGAGAAAAATTATATCCCCCTTCTTTCAATACTCATATTTCTTTTTTTATGGATGTAAATATCATCAGTGCAGTCAATATCAAGAGATACATGTTGTTCATGGAATTGGATAAAAATTCTGTGAAAGGAGAAGGAAGCTGAGAAAATGGAGAGGAAGAGGAATACCTATAAACTGATACAAGAAGTGAAAAACGTTTTATACGTGTTTGTTCCTGAGTCTCTTATCAAAAAGGAATGTCAAGGGCACATTTCCAATTTAGAAGAAAAATCGAATGTTTAGTTGCTCGGCTGATGATTGGACTTTGGATTTTGTACGTCCAGCATATTAGCACAAAATGCTGTTAAAATTTTTATTATGAGTCGAATTGCCATGAAGTATTAATTGTAGAGTAGTGGCAGGTAGTAAGCAGAAAAACATTCTCAAGTACTTTTTTGCATATTCTTATGACCCAATCCATAATGCCTTATGTTCGCATTCCTATCTTTGGAATTTATTCTAATTTTTTATCTCTTCTTCTGACGACTAGTTTCTTCTTCTTTTTCAACTTTACGTACAGCTCTACGTACAGCTTTACATTTTTACAAATGCATACATTAGTATGGTACCTACGCTTAATCAACAAGCGACATAGGTATGAGCTGATGTTGAAACTTGATAAGAAACCTTGTTGATGTTTTAAAACAATTTAGCATGACAAAAGTTAGCAGGTAGTGGAGTTTTCTTTTAAATTTAAAGTGAACACTAAGAAAACAAAATGTAAGGTTAATAATAGTTAATTGTATAGTTGCAGCTTGCCTTTTAAATTTAAGTAGGTTGATGAGTGACTATCGCGTAAAAATGAAATGTTATGGATGTATAGAAATTTTTAATGCTTAAGCAGTAGGAAAATTTTTGAGCATCTTTTTTATGAACGCCATTGGATAGCTAAAGTTTGCATAAATTTTGTACTAATGATGTGCTTACGGATGTAGCTTCTCAAACTGGAAATCTAGGTAATAATACAATGACCAGCATATTTTAGGTAGTCGGGCAGCAAGGAAATAGATATACTGTGAGAAAATGTCTTTCTTTGTCTTCGCATTCTTCATGATATCCCGAAAAAGCATACAAATTCTCTCCCTTCTTGATTTTCATTGGATTACAAGGAATTAGAGATGTCATAACATGTAAAATATTGAGTAACATGGATTATTTGTGTAGAATACTTACTTGTGTGTGACATTGATACTTGCCTGGATACTGCATCTCTGATGAGCTGAAAAGTAAGGAATGTTTGTAGAAATACCATTCAAATGAGAATATGCCATCTTTTATGCAACAGACAGACACTTTTGATTTGATCCATCAACGGAAAGTGTGAAAATTGCCACAACTTATGTTTCACTCCTCGCTCAGCATTCCTGTATAAATAGTTTAATTGGGGTTTAACAAGGCTCCTCATTATTTTTCTCCGCGTGGAGGAAAGAACCAAAAATGAGGTGTCAATTCCGATTCTGGCTGAAATCGAAATGATTACACCAAGTAGGTATTTAGCAGTGTGCTTGCTTAGCTACCTAAGTGTTCAATTACCTATTATTAGTTTTCCTTTTCTACAGCTTTTTTGTGTCATGTCGTGACATATCCCTCACATAAAACATTTGAGCCATATCAAATATTGAAGCCTCATTTGCATATGAAGAGAAAATATAATCTTATCCTGACATGTAGAGAAGGTACATGGCATAACGCACATGGGAGAAAAATTACTAATTTTAAGTTTAAAAACATCATGTCAATATCTATGAATAGGCTAACCACGACGATATTTCATCTCACAAGCAAAGAATTAGAGAATAAATTGAACATTTGCATTTGATAACCAATTCTTTTAGAGGCTGCTTGACCATGAATTTAAAAATAATTTTAGCCGCAATCGTGCAAGAGAAGAAATTAAAGAACGTCAACGCTCCGTCAATAAAATCAAGGAATTCATCTTATCCCTATCATCATGCACTTCCTTCGCGAAAATATGGAAAAAATGAAAACGTTGCTCTATTTTTCTAAGCAAATCAATCTTCACTAATGATTTTGTGATGTCGCCAGTATGTCGTTGGTTGACAAAAGTAGACTCGGAGCTCAGTCAAATTTCATTTTTTAAACCTAGCTTTACCAATAATTATTATCAAATTGATCATAAATTTGGATAGGTAAATTTGATGAGCCAACTGCAAGGATGAAAACGATGTTGATTATTCCCCGAAGACGCTATTTCATTGGGTTTTCATAACACTGATGTGATGTTATCGTTATCTCCCAACAGCAAATGAATTTAAATGCAAAAATACGGAGGAAACAACGAAGTAAAAAGTGAATATGATTTAATTTATCATTTTTTGAGTACTTGAGAATTAGATAAATTTTGCATAAAAGCCATTTAGATTTAAAAAAAGATATTACGTCTTTCGTCTTTCTTGGAATACGATCGTCGATTCACCAACCTTTTTTGAAAGATTCAAGTACACAAATATATCATCCAATTAGAACTAGAAAACCCAGCGGAATTTCTCATCTTTTTGGATATGATTTCTAGTCAAATATTCTCCAGTAATTTGCTTCGTGCCATTGCCGATTTCCATTCCACATTCCATTCAAATACACACTTCAACATGAACACGAAATTAGCAAGTTGTTACGCAAAAAAAGTTGAGAAAGGAATGCAGACATTCAGACATCATTATTTTTCTCGATGCTCTAGTTAGAGCTGTTACATGCGACGGCGACACTTTTAGAACATGGCGATGGTATGCTGAGTGTGAAATGTTAAAACAAAACTAATAATTACATGACTGCTCATTTTATTAAATTCCAATAATTTTAATCGACACCACTGTCGAAATGAGTTAAGACATTCCATGAATAAAACAGAGACCCTAATTATTTCAAAATTGCTAACATGAGCCAAAAAATGTTTACAGCCAGCACGAGTACAAGTAATTATTTCGTCCTACAAACCAATAAGCCAAAAAATCCACACTTCTCCTATGAAGCAACCGACCTAAGTAAATATGTCATGTCTTTACCCCAGATTTGTCTCGCTTTTCCCCTAAAAACTTGTCATTGCATTTTCAAGAGCAATTCATGTAAACACACGCGCTCCATATATTCCCTGCCTCCGTTGATTTTTGACAAGGAATCTTCTTGACCTTATGATCATCTCATCTGCTCGCTCACGTCTTCTTTCCTTTTTAGCGAAAAGTGTAATCTGAAATGTCATGGTTTGTCAAATGGCACTAGGCATGTGTTCCATTTTTTCCTCCTTTTTCCTCATCTCTCGTGTCTGGAGTCTGTGTGGGTGACACATGCCTTCCCCATTTTCTCTCTGAGATGAAAACCGTTTGACATTACAATGCTCATAAAGTTATTACACGCTTTACTTCTAGACAGTCTTGATCTTGAACTTGGCTTCCGTATGGATCTCATAAAAAAGCATACTGTTTCATCCCTACTTGGTTGACAATAAACCTAGATATTTTCAACAACTCAACTCCTCCACATTTTAAAATCTCAAATCATATAGACGGTAATAGGAGGCTTCTCGCTGTGTGAGATGATGAGAGAGATGATTACGGTGATCATCATGATGACAAAAAAAGTTCAAGTTCAATAATCCCAGATTGGGTAACAAACACGCGTTCCTAAACTGAAGATTTGAGGTAAATAGAAAGAAAAAACTAACTGATCGCAAGTGAAGATGAGGATGACGCGATGACGGTGGTTTTTGGTGAGGTGGAGGTGGCAAGGCAGCTGCTGGTCTGGTCTTTGTCTGCGGGAATCTCTCTGATTTCCTGAATTTATACAAACCTTTATGAAAAATATTTACCTGCTTGCTTGGCTGCGTATTAGCTGGAAAATATAACATTAAAAATTAGGTTCAGATATATATTTTAAATGACAGAATTAACTCGGCTGCCAGAGAAGTAACAAATTTATTATCAAATCTGGAATTACATCTTTACAGATGTTTTAACTTTTATGCACGCTCCTTACGAACCTTGATATCCATATCATATCAGAAATACATGTACTTTGTCTACGGATTTTACATGTGTATCTGATCGACAAAATGCTAGTTTTGTGTGGGTGTTACACAATACTAATAATCTCTGTTGTGAATCTTGAAGGGACGCCAATAAATCTCTACCTGGACAATGAATGCATCTCTCTCTGAAGGCCAGCAAACATATTTTTCGTCTGTTAACTTGTCAGAAGATGAAAAATCAGAAACAGTATCAGTATGCCAAGCTGGAAGAATAAAATTTTGCTTTTTGATTTTCTTGGTGAGCACACGACAAGCTCACGACGATTTTCTTACCTGTCCACATAATCATTATCATCATCATCAAGAAGTTTAACAACCGCTCCCAGTAAGCTGTAAAAAGGAGCAGATTATTACACAAAGCCAAAGCCAACAACCGCAGGTGCGGTTTCTGAGCCTTACACCGTCATATTACATGTTTCTTCATTCCGGAGACTCAGATCTGTAGATAATCTGTTGAAACACATCAATGTATAAAAAGACGTTTTGATAAGAAAAAGCAAACTTCACTCCTTGTCTAGAATTCTGATTCAAAATTATTAAAATACTACAAGTGTTTTATAAAGATGTTTTAAAAATCGGATTCAAACTACAATTTTATTGCTATGCTGTACGATATCAACCTCTTCTAAAATTTAAGACAAGTTGGTAGTTGGTGTATTGCTGACTTCAGTGAGATATTATGAAATACAAATGTTTGAAAATGTTCAGACGCTTAAAATGATAAAACCTACAAAAAATTTCCATAAGAGTTGAGGTTTTCTTTCTAAGCTTCATATTATTCTCATAGCCTGCTTTTTATGAATTTGAAATGTTACGCTATTAGCCATGGTCTTTTCTAACCTTTTGAAGATTCCTTATTTTTACGTTCTGCTTTGGTCATTACTTTTTCCAGGAAGTGAGCATTCACAAGCAGAGAAAATTTTTATGCGTGGGCGGAGATCCAACCTAGAGAAAAAATACATAAAAAATCATACAACTCTTCTGGTCCTCGCCCGTCCCCTTTCTGTCGTCCGAAACTTTGCCGTAAAAAACTTAACCAAATCTTTAAAAGGGAACATAACACATTAAAAAGTAGAATGTCATTAATTCTCATTTTCCCAAAGTGACTCTCCGGTCGAGAAGGTAAGCGGTCAACGTCAAGTCAAAAAGACGAACAAAATCCTTTCCTAGCCGGCTTTTCATAATAATTTTTAATATTCTCCATAATAATGCATATTACAGCTTTTTTAAAAGTGAGGACATCTCTAAGCTCATTTCTTTAAAAACTCACGCATTTTTTTGTAATATTGCCACCCTGTCGCTGGAAACCGTTTTTTCACTCTGTCCATTCATTCAATTCATCGAATACAATTTTTTATGATAATGCGAACATTCTTTGTAAAAATACGCATATAATGAGTTGCTCTTTGGTCTCATTCTTCTTTAAAATTTGCTTTTTTCAGTCATGCTCCATCGCATCAAGAATTTTTAGATGGACACACCAAAAAACTCTAAAAACGCTCGTTTTTTTCTGCTCATGTTTTGTTATGTTTTGTATCTAACTTTTTGCCCTTTCTTTTCAATTTTTCACTCTTTTTTCGGTGAAAAATCATTTGTTGTGTTTGTGTTGTTCATCTGGTCATTTTTGACCTTTCAAATAATGTAATAAAAATAATGTGTTTTTACAGAATCCAGCTGCTCACACTCTCGAGCAGAGTTTTCAGTTTTTCTGTCGTGCGTTTGCAATGAACCAAGTGTCCACTCTGTTTTTACACAAGAAATAATCCCATTTTTCTACAAAAAAATAGTACCCAAGTTGTGAAGCATATTTTGGTGGACATTTGGAATCTCTCTCTGGCTTCAAAGATCATATCTTCATGAATGAACATGAAGTGCGTTCACAAAAATAATGTTTTGTGTCATGTCGTCATTTACCCTTTGCACAAACCTTACATAAAAATTACATTCGATTTTTCCGTATTGATTTTTTCTCATTTTTTATGTACTTTCCATTCATGTAAAAAAGAACACCGTTTTTAAACTGACCAAAATGTCCCATAAAATAGCCCGTGAAATATAAATGACTTCCTTCTCATTCTTGACCCATCAGTCCGATAAAAAAAGAATCGCTTTTTGCCTTTTTCTCCTTTATTTTGGGCTACTACTTGGAAAAGAATAAAAAATGATCTGAGTTTCCACTTTGTAAAAAACGAAGCAAAAGAAAATTAACAGAAAAGGTGTCCTGGACGGACTCTCTGACTTTTTCATTCATTGTTAGGTAAACTTTTACACTTTTTCCTTTTCATTTCATTCATGAATGAGAATTGAGAGAAGAAGATAGCGATGGGATACGAAAATGTTCATCTCTAAATTTTTCATTGATCTTCGATTGAAAAAATTCCAGGTAGGAAGAACCACACAAAAGAATTAGGGATCTTAAGAAGGTGACGTAAACATTTGAGTTGTTTTTTGGCTTTTTTGCAAAAAATGGGAAGAATAAAAAATTCCATTCCGTTATCTCGGCGTGGAGTCCTCTTTAAAAAATTCCTTGAATTTGCCAAAAAGCGAGAGCATTTGTGTTTATATTCCTTTATTGCATGTGAGACGCTGTTTACAAACGTCTCATAATCTGATAATGGGCCACTGGCATGATGATCTTGATTGCCTTCCAAATTGTGGGGTCAATTGAGATGCGCAGGAGTAACATTGCATAAACTCTCTGTAATTAGTGCTGTTTTTACCTTGAGTTAGAGTGATTTCGTTATGAAAAACAGGAAAAATACGAGGCAGCATACAAAGTCGTGCTCCTCGTCATTTGAAAATAATTATAGCACTACTTACACATGAGTTCTCTGATAGATGATGAAAAGTTACGTGAACATGTCTTATGACTCGTAAGAGTGGCGAGATTTTGTAAGGAAGTTAGTTCCATTAGGAAAGGGAATTAGAGGAGGCTCGGCTCATGCTTAAAACGCTGATTGCGATTATTTGTGTTAACGAGATGATGAGACATAAAAAATGACTGACTAACGCCTTTCTTCGTTACTACTACACCTTGTCACCTTGTAGCAGATACCAGTGCAACACTGGTACACATGAGTATTGTATGTAAACAAGAGTAGCGAAATGAAATGAAGACTAGTAGTGATTAATGCTGACATCACAGTTTCATGACTCATCCAATTAAAGTTTTTCCTGATGGATAAATAAATTGATGGAGGTAATATGTATGTATTTACATGGCCATAATTGTCTTCGTCTACTCCAAATTACAAAAAAAGTTAAATGTTAATTTTTAGTTTTCTACCACAACATACCACCTTTATAACCTCTCAAAACTAATGGATAACTGTACACACATGCGGTCATTTACTAGTCCCAACCTATTTGGAAGTAAACGATAATTAGGTACAGTATAAAAATGTAACTGATAAACACGGTCATTCGAGCATTTATTTCCTTCTGCTATGTACATGAACAAAACACCTCTACATTTACAAACATGCACAGACTCATGCTATGTACATATTGCAATGCAACCAAGTATTTCCTAGTTTCTCCGGAACAGCATCTCTGTTTTTTTTCCATATGCATTTTCTCCTCCTCATCTCCTCACCATTACCTACATACATTCCCCTCCTTACACTTCTTTCTTCAAAATGCTACCCGAATTCCCAATCGACCTACTCCACTACTCCCACGCAACAACAACAACTCTGCAACTCCACTAGTCTGCATTACCTCCTAAACCCGAAGATCTTATATCCTGGAAAGCCATACAATCTTACGTATTCTTCATTTCTCTCCATTTCATACCCATTCCAACTCCCACAAACAAACAGCATTTCCCAAAAAACTTTTTTTTCTGAAATATTGTCAATGAACCCCACACGCTTTTCACAATTTTCTCTCTCTAGCATCCATATATCCATTGCACCCAACTCAACTCACTCATATCACATCACCATCTCTCCATGAATCCTTCTCATCAGTTCCTTCCTTCCTCAACACCCATTTTTTACATGCATCACCGTCAAAACAAAAGCTGCGAATAGTTTTTAGCCTTTAGCATCTCAAATGAAGGGTAAAACGCCTGGCCTGGTGTTTCATCTCCCTTCTACCCAAAAACTCATACATAACAATGCGTAGGAGTAAAACCCAAGCTTATTTTCACTCTTCTCTTCTAAACAAACATCCAATCCTTAAACATTGCGTAACGCATTTTTAAGCTGGTTAAAAACACACACATTTTCAACCCAGTTTTTTCCCTACAAGCTCACCATATTCTCTTATGATCATGAAGATCATGTAAAAACCCTGTAATAATCGGGATAAGTGTATGCATGCACGCGTTCCATGTTACACCACACCCTGACCCTGGCCACTCTTCTGTCAACTGCACCACACACACAATCCATATGAAACCCTCCAAATTTCATATCCATCTATATATCCAGAGAGAAGAACACATTATTATTACACACAATCATCGTCATCAGAGAGTGAATGGCCAAATGGGAATAAAAGGCCGTGATCCGTTTTACTTAGATGCAGACACACACATATTCCACATTATATTTTTTGAAGAGAGAACGAGAAAGAGGGATCCTTTTTTGTCATTATAATAATATCCTTCCCCGTATAAGCCTTTTTTCCCCATTTTTTTCTCCACATTTTGGCTCATTTTTTCCTATAAAAAATTCGTTTCTACTTCCCTTTTTATTATGATTATAGACCTAATACTCCCTCCGCTAAAAGAGAAGAAGGGGAAAAAAGTGTTTTATTTTTATTATTTTTAGGCTTCCTCGTTACACGTATCTCAAGCAATATAATGTTTTTAGAAATGAGGAAGAGAACGTGCGCTCCGACATAGTAAAAAGTTTTGGGGGAAAAGTGCAAAGGGAAAATAGATACTTGGTTTGGATTGGATGCAGAGAGAATATGATATTTCCTTGTTTTCTTCTTCCTTCCTTCTTCTCTCCCTTCCTTTTTTAGAGATGATTTTTTTTTCTTTCGGAAAGAGAATGAGATCAGATATTATGTGGAGAGCTTGTTGGCTTGTTTTCTAATTTGTTGGGCTAGGTTCAGTTCACTTGAAAGAAAAAAATAAGTTGGAGTTGTAGAAGTTGCATTTGTAGTGGGATATTTTTTTGTCCTTTCTATTTTCGTTGATTACTGGCACAAGCTCTCGATCTTCATCTTTGAAAAAAAAATTGTGAATCCATTCCACTCTCTGGTGGCGGTGGTGCGTGTGCGGTGGGAGATGAGTGGAGTGCTCTGGAAATGGAAACCAAGATGGATTATTTTTGGATGGATGTGAAATCGATATGGAGTTCAATTTAGAGAAGAGGAGAGCAAGTCAAGTAGGAGAACTTAAAAAGCTTCTTTTATTCTCTTGTAAGAGTTTTTTGCGAGGCAACGTGTGCAAGCTTCTGGATAATGTAATATGAAATAATAAGTAATGCGGGGGTGGAATCGGGAAATGGATTGGTATCAGAATTAATGAAGCTAATGCTCAGGGTCGAGACTCGAGACAGCAGAGAAGGGAAATATGTCATTGTCGTGTGGGATGTTAAGACTTTTCATCTTCTTTATGGTAGCTTTTCTAGCATGCAACTTGCTTCTAAATTTTTATTGAACTTTTGTTCTCTTTTGGATACAGAAGCCCATATTTAGCCTATTGAAAATTCTATTATTATAAATTTATTCGTAGAGTGGTGGCGCAATTTTCTAGAATTTTTGTGAGTTGAATCAGTTAGACGAATTTTAAGATTTGATTGGTGCCTTGGATAGTCGTAGAACAATAGATTTGCTAAACTCAGCACACCGCAATGTGATCAAATTCCTGTAGTACTAGTTTGGATGGAACTGAGAAATAAGAGTAAATGATATAAATATTTTGGGGTTTTTTAATGTGAATGGACTTTTAAGCATCGTAGAACTGCTGAAAATTTATTTATTTTAAATTGTCATATCAAGAAAAGTATCAAATGAAGGGACTAATTCCAAGCATCAATTGCATATTCATCTTTTTCATTCCATCATTGCCTGAAACATTTTATTGCCCGAAATTCAGGGATTTGCTCTATATTGTGGGCTTGGCCAGGGCTTTTATAGTTCAAGGTTGAGCAAGTTGCAAAGTCGTTAGATATGAAATGCAGATTATGTGGATAATCGTTATCCAAATGATATCCATCCTTTAATCCTCCATATTTCTCTTGTAGAAAGAATAGAATTCACGATGAAAATAATATCCTATTTTTATGCATCTTTTATTATGATGGGTGACACCACAGACCACACTAATAATGTATGCATTTTATCGTCAAGTGTTTCATCCATTTTCACGCTTCACAATAGATGAGCTGAGACTGCTGAGAGTAAAGAGAGCATGTGGAGAAGTGGCAATTAAATTGTTGAATAGGTGGAGATTTTCAAGCGTGAAAATTATAGGATATCATAGAATAGAAGCTCTCATAAAACGTGCATTATGAGTCATCATGACAAGTACTACACATACTAGAAACAACTTGAATCACCATCTAAAAAGATGACTGTTATGGGTAATAATGCTAATTAGGATTCCATCAAGTGCCCATTTCAACCAACTGCTAGGAACTAAAACAGATGCAATATCAAAATGAATACTTAAACCGAATGAGTAATTTTCATCATTAAATAGCTATTGCAGCCACACAATTGCTAATGTGTTTCAGGCCAAACATGAAAATTCTTCCCAATATTTAAAACATCATATCAGGCAAAATATATTCATTCGTTCAACGGTAACTGAAACTTCAGTAGATCTGGAGTCCAGAGCATACATCAATTTCTGGCTTTCACAGACACTCATTTCTCTTGGCATTACATACACGATAAAACGTCTATATCCCAACAACTAGTGTCCAGTCTCGAGTCTCGCTTACCTTTTGAATGTTGATTAGTATATAGTTAATTGTTAAGAATAAGAACATTTCGATTATTCTCATGAAGCAATTTTGTTGCGATTTGTTAAGTAGCAATAATTAGTTAATATACTAAACGATCAAAATCGCAAGTTAAGCCAATCAGCAATACACTTTTTTATATCCCTTTCCTTAAAAAGGAGGCGTCTCTCTTTTTTAAATATTTTATATTATTTAAAAACAGAATAAAAAACTCTCCCCTTCCTCCCCATTGGCTCGTCACAAGACAGCCTTCCCGAACGATAAAAAACTGGTGTTGAGCAAGAGAAGCCAATAAAAAACAGTGTGGCACACGCTAAACATATTACAATTTACTCACACACATGCCATTATATCATACATATCATGCACCACACGACGACCAACATCCAACCTCATCTCAAAAGTGTTAAAAAAGAACCCTCTTCTCATTCACGTTTAACTGGATTTACACTTTTTTACACACATCATCATTCTCATCAGATCATTTTTTGTTCATCTCTCCCTTTTTTAGACACACGCGAGCATATATGCATACATGCGACCGACTATTTTTTTATAATCCCAACTCATTCAGTCAATGGAAAAGATTTTTTAAATATTCCCCTCCTTCGGGACTCTTTTTTTAGTTTTTTATCCTATAAAAAACATTTGGTTCCCCCTTTTCCATGCCTATTATTACACACCGCTTCTCAGCCAAAGTCACCCTTTTAAAATTGATGATCATTTTTCTTGGGCACGACTGTTTTGAGATGCGCGACATTACGGAACCAATATTTACGACGTGTATCGGTCCACTTTGTTCCACTTGTTTGGATAAAAATATTTTATATACCTGAGAAAAAGGAAAAGGGAAGTGGAGACTGTCGGAAGCTCATTTGTTTAATTTATGCTTGTTTCATATACCTGAGAATAAAATATTGAAATCAGTTATGCGACTGGTGTTGGTCCTCTTGAAGACATTTGGATTACACAAAAGGCTGTCTTTTTTCCCGTACCGCCTTGTCGACTGCCCAGAAGATTTTACATCAACCTGCTGCTATGATGAATAATCCTTTTCCTAATATTACATATGTGTACAGTACCGTTAATCAAGTGTACAGTTATGATTGACCATGATGAGTATGGAGACACCTTGATCATGATCAGTTGCACTCGTCAGAACAATTTTTAGTCCCACCTTGCCCTAATCTTGGGCTCACTTAAGCATATCATTTGAGAAACATGAGCATTTTTATTGTATTGTAACGCTACTTTACAAACGAGATACTTTCAAAAGGTGACATCCCATTTTACTTTAAAGTGTGTAATTTGGTACAGTCTAGCAAACTGTTACACAGTCATAAAGAAAAAAGAAAGGTAAAATACTAAGATTCCCATTTACTCACGTTTTTCATTCTTCTCCATGCCTAAAAACTTGTAAACCCATCCACTCCATTTTTCTCACTTTTCCTACCAATCCATCCATCAAAACCGACTGCTGCCAGTTTGCATTCTAACAAAAAGGAAATATTTTAACCCTTTCCTTCCTTCCTTTTTTCATTATGATCCCGTTACCTAAGCCTCCTTTTTTCACCTTACCTGACAACAATTCTTGCTTTTTATGCAAAAATACGTTTAGTGAAATCCCAGACATGTATCCCTTAGAATACCGTTCCAATACTTGAGATTCTGCCTTTTTCTTGATGATCATATGAGCAGGTTAGGTTTTATATCAAGATGAAAAATTGTAACCACCTTTATGACAATTATATAAAGCGTAATAAAATATGCAAGCAAAGTGTCTACTGCTCTGACCCTGTTTCTCAAATTCCTTATCACTTTTTCTTTTAAGATGATCATGTCTCCTTCCACACAGAGAGATCAGTGCTAGGACAAGGGATCCTGCTGCTATTTTATCATTTTTGTCTTTTCAGCTCTTCCCAAATCTCTTGTCCACAAGTGACCACCACCGTTGAACAAAGAGAAAAAAGGGAACCCTTCTTTTTTCCACACTTTATACTCACCCGAGCACGGAGAACAGTTAAAGGAATGCATAAAACTCTAAAACTGCTCAAAATAGACCAAAAAATCGGCAGCGGAGAAGTGACCATTTATTTTTATGATTTTCATTTCCCCAGAGGCATCCTTGTCCTGTTTACTCAACAAAGCCAAAAACCAAAGCCCATCCCAAAATCGAAGCAGAATTTTTCAAAGTCCACTAGTAATAACGCAGCTGTATTTACTTATTCCAAGGGAGCACGTTCATAACACATTAAGAAAATCTTAAAAATCCAAAGTCCTTTTTTCTGTGATGACTAACGGTACATTTTTTGACATGTTTTATTCTACTTTACATACAGAGCATTACACTTATCTCGGCATTTTTTCCGTTATGTTTTCCTTACGGGACATTTCGTCTTCGTTTTAAGGAACGGCTCATTCTGATCGTCTTTTTTAATACGATTATTGATACGTCCATTCATCAGAGAAAAAAACTGGTCACTTTGTATGAAGTAACCGAAACAGCTATTTTTGAATAAAATGGAATTGATAAGCATTTTATTTTTAACGTTTTCACGATTATTTCTTGAGCACGCATAGAAATGTAATCCAATATAGGTTGAATGCGTACATTTTTTGGGGCAACAATAAAGAACAGTCGTTACACTTATTTGTATCGCTTGCTTTTCTAAACAGGATTTTTATTGTGATGGCCAACCTAACACGTTTGTATACAATGAATGGCATTGATATAAAAATTCATTTCTTAAAAATGTAAAAATAGGATTACATGACACACATTTCATGTTTACTTTATTACGGTACATCTTTATCCAGATTTCCAGATATTCAGCATCTATGAAATTTTCCTGACGCTTTTTAGTCGAATGGAAACAATGAACAATTAGCTCAAATGATTGAGCTATACAAAGAAAATCAAACCTAAAAATTGTGTGTGATTTGTACTCTGAAAAAACAATGGTCAATCAACAATTGACAATTTTCTCCGTTAAATTTTCATTGTTATTTTTATCCCCAGCTCTATGAATAAAAATGTCACGCGTTACATCATGTTCGCTTGTCTGGTTCCGAAAAGGAGATCTTATTATGAGTCAATTGTTTCCTTCCATGTTTTCTCCTCACGGATTATGACATGCATGTGGCAAGCCTCATATAAACTCGGATATGAATTTTAAAAAAGAAGAAGAATAGGAATAGTTTATGAATACCTGGCCTGAGGTGTGGGTGGTTACATCATGTCATGATTCGATCTTTTTTCTCAAAAAAATCTGTCTCCTTAAAAATGTCAAAGAAAGGTAAACTATCATATAATAAGCTCATACACAAATAGCGAATTGAGTACATTATTACAATTCATTGTTAGTTCACATTTTGAATGAAAATTTTCAATTTTGTGGAGGAGTGGAGCGTGGGTATTTGTTGAGGTGGAAGTAAAAAAACAATCGTCATATTGGTTTTTGACACATGTCAAGATTGAGATCACAAAAATGTTTTATTTTTGTTCCCACTTGATTACACACGTAAACCAGCAAAACAGCGAGAAAGATTGACTTACAATCGGAATTTTAATGTTGTCGCATTGTTCATTATGAATGAAGTTGACAAAAAATCATTTCATAAGCTTGTTCTCATAATGCCCCAACCGAAATCGAGAATGGGCTTCTCTCGAACATGTTGTGATAAAGACTTGCTTTCGAGCAGAGAGCAGACCACCACCAATGTTTTCTTCTCATCAAATAAACAACTGGATTGACACACTGTGAATTAGTGAGTAGTTAAGAGAAATAAAAGAGTTGAAAAACAAATAGAGTATTAATGAGGGATAGAAAAGTCCTTGATGCTTTGTTTATTACTTTGCAATGGTCAATCTTGTCTGACCTCAAATCAGACGTAATTACGATAGGTTGTAAAACTTAAACCAGTTAGTTAGCTGGTTATACATTTAGTTTTACTCTGTAGTAATGAGGATGACAAAGTGTGAAATCATCAGAGAATGATAATGAGTTTGGTTGAGAAGATGTGGTTTAAAGCTGGAAAGAATTAGATGGGGTTTTTGACAAGGAGATTGGATACCAAAGACGAAAATAAAAGATGATAAGCTTAGCGTATTATACGAAGATATGAATTAACAAATTTCATATTAGTTATTTTAAATGTAACGAAATTGCACTATGCAAACATACAAAATGGGGTATTGGGAAATCCTCCAAGAAAGTTGAGAAAAACTGATACGAAAACTATGATATAATTTAGAATTAGAAAATACTGAAATAAACTATAACATGAGGGAGTGATAATGATGGCACAGTATACATTGAAGTTAGACCATAATGAACTTAAAATCGAGGAATAATTGTTTTTATCACTTTTAAATGATTCTCTTGTTTTTCTCTCTAAACGAGTGTTCAACCCCAAAAATAATCACATTACAGCCAAGATCACGAAGATGATCGTCAGTCACTCAACTCTTCAAGATCTGATGTGTAAAATGCCTCCTAAAGACGAGTAAAGATAAGACATTTCGTGCTTTAGCCTATTGCATATGCAGGGACTCGCTTTAACGAGCAATTGTATAGATTAGCACATATATTTCAAGTAAACTGCAGTATTTTTCACATCCTTACAAGTTGGTAGAATGAATTCTTTATTGGTAGACAGACTCGTAGTATCAAACTCGGAGTACCTGTCAATGCCTAAACCGTTTTAATCTGTGACACAATAAAATTCTCCTAATTTCTTGGTTTCCAGATCAAACTTAGCAATTGCAAGAGTGACACTTTTATGACTAGAATTTAATCCTGACAATGAAAACAAAGAGAAGGTCTACCTCTGCATTGTTGGTCATGAAATAAAACAATGATTCTCTTTGTTTTAAAGAAATACCACCCACCAGAGATCTGAACAGCATTTTACACATTTTATTTCTGAACACAATGTTATCCCTTCGCCCTTCTCTATTTCCCTTGGTTAAAAATTAACTGCATACAAAATACATATTACGTTAAACTCACTTTATTTATTTTTCATTCCCATTAATGAACAGTGGACAGCAAAGTTTTTCCCTGACTATTATGCAATGTGACAGTATTCCTCCACAGAAGATCATCAATTCTTATTAATTTTACGGTAAAAATTGTGATGCATTTTGGAAAGGACAAACCATCTTTGCAATGCAACAATAATGCATATTGAATAAAACGTTCCATTCTTTTTTACACCCAGCACGTGTTCCTAATATGCAACAAATTATTATGAGCCACATAAGCTTAATAATATGAAGGATAATTCCTTCAGATTGTTCAGATTACATCCAACCTATTATGAAGCTTGTCATGTCATATTATTCGTCAAAAAATCATATATTGTTGCACCCAGACATTTCCCTACTTTAAATGATGATTATTAATGCGTCAGACGAATTCTAAAAAGTGACTAGTTTTATGACGGTTGGTGGGCTTGGGCTTACAGAAGCTAAATACAAAGATTATTATGGAAATGGTTATGGTTCACACATTATTGAATGGTTAATAAAAATATGATTTAATCTTTGAATCTTTGTTCCCTTCACTCTAGATAGCAGACATGATGAAACCAAAACAGGAGACCTCTTGCCTTTCCTTTCTTATTATTCCTCACAGAAATGATCTCCCTCTGTAGTCACTTAGCTTACAAAAATATCTCACCCAGAAACCCAACCCACAAAAATTCTATTTTTTCTCAAGCTTAGTTTAAAAGATCATGTCTCTTTTTTGCTGACCAATTTCTCTTTATTTAGAAAACTGGACTTTTCCACATTCACAAGCTATAAACCATGGTCCATTGTAAAATGAATACTTTTTTTGAGGGATAGCCTGTCCTTCGTCGGCTTCATACGAGCAAGTTCACAAGAAAAATTTCACTTTGCATAAAAATACTGGACATAAAAATCACCATTTATGCTAAAAGCCCAAAGAACCTATTTTTCCACGCTTTCAAGAATAAACAAGAAGAAAAAAGAATCATGTTTCTCATGAATGCATTATTTGTAATGGGTACATGTTAAGATCTCATGTTATATAATAAAAGCTTGTAAAAGATTTTCTTGAAAAATCCATCTGAAAGAAGAAGGAACCTCTTTTTGGATCCTTGAGTCGAAAAAAGGGTTAAAGAAAAATCATGTTTCAAGTCAGCAAATTGCAAGACACAAAAAATCCATTGTTCATTTTAGTAGCAGTAGTAGCCCTTCTAAAATCTAATTTCTTCCTTTTAACGTTTTTTCACTGCTTTAGCATTTATCAGAAGGAAAAAAGAGTTGAAAAGAGTTTTTTCGCCTTCAAAAAGGATTGGGATTCCTGTATTTTTTCTGGACACATCTGCACCAAAATTCGGTTGCAAGGCCAGAGCGCAGCAGTAGGGAGCCTTTATTTTCAACTGGTTCTTATTTTTTCTTGCTTATTTTATCAGTTCTCCACAAGTAAATAACAAAATAACCTTCTACTCACCAAAGTCCAGTGGACCTTGGGTGCAAAAAAATACAAGATATTTTTTGAAAGTAAAAGGCAAAAAATATGAAGACCTTGTCGCAAGGTAAATATTTTTTCGTTTTACTATAAGGTAGTACAGATGATTAAGTAAAGTAGTTTGGGGATGCCGTAAAAACAAAATCTAACGATAATATTATGATCTTATGTTACCAATGTGTTAAGTGGCTTTGTTTGCAAAGTTGAAGAAGTTGGCCTTCAAATGAAAGTGTAATTGATTGAAAGTAAGATTAAACTAATAAGACAGAAAAAAACAACCGAAATTCATAACAAGCCTTTTAATTGGTTTTGATCATCATAAAACCTTTTCAGAATAAGTTCAGTTTATATTATTATGAAACATTAGAAATTCACTGCCTGAGTTTATTGTCCTTGTCCATGATAAGATAAGTGACAATTATTTGCTCAAAGAATGAAACATGCAATACGTTGTACTTCACATAAACTAATCGCTTCACGTAAGTTTTGTTGACTGGATAAATGTGATGACTAACTTAATCAATGAGCTTAATAGATAATTAAATACGCACACATTAAGTATATTGACTAGAATTACGTAACTAAATATAACACAGGAAAATAGGTTTAACGGAAAAAGTGGAAACATACAGAACAAGTCATTTATATTTTTAACGGTCAGATCTAGTACTTATATGTAATATTCTTAATCTCTAGTATAAATTTGATACCGGATGTCGTCTACTACGGGATATGAACTACTACTTGTGCCTTTCATGATAAAAACGAAAACGTCAAGTTATATGCTTTTTCTACGATGATTGTACTGCACAGTCCCGGTCTCGATGCTCTGTGTCCCAATTGCGGAGGAACTCTGCCACATTTTGGTGACCAAACTTTTCCGCATCATCTAGAGGCAAGTGTCCCCAACTAGAAACACGAAAACAGTTTTAAAGAAGTTGGTTATATGTTGGGTACTTGAAGTGCTCACAAGAGGATGAATTCATTGTAAGACACTCACCGATCCCTTGGCGTATGAGATACTTTGCACTGGCGGAGCAAGTACTCGACACATTCCATATGACCCTCTGCAGATGCCAAGTGGATTGCTGTTCTGCCATCATAATCCATAGCACTCATGTCCATCCCCGAGAGGTGCAGTCTTCTCATGGAGGTGACATCCCCAGAAGCTGCAGCAAACAAGAGATTGACAATGTTGAGTCCCTTGGTCTCATAGCGGTGTCGGCGGGGATCAATCTTGTGGGAGGCGTGACGGAGATTGTCGTATTTGTGAAAGTTGAAGATTTCAACGAGCTCCTAAAGAAAACAATAATATTAAGATTTTAAACTAACTGTTTACTTTTGGGGCTATGTGAAATGAAACATATTTTGTGAATTTTGTGTGAAACGTGAATCACTAACCTGGCAGAAAGCTACACCACGAACTGAATTCCCTAATGCGTCCAAAGGAGGACTCCAGATGCACATTCCGAGCACGTTCGGAACCACTAAAATGACGCAACCACTCACTCCAGATTTGGCAGGCAAGCCCACCTTAAATGCAAACTGCCCAGAGTAGTCGTACATCCCACATGAATGCATCAATGACAGGACATCTCGAACAGAGTCTGACTTCAACACTTTTTCTCCACTGACAGGACATATTCCACCATTGGCTAGTGTGGCAGCCATTACCGAAGTGGCTTCACAATTTGTTTCCATACTGCATACTTGGAAATAGTAATCCATACACTCTTTTAGGTTGGTTCCCTCTGGAAAACATTTGTGTTCTCTCATGTAAAATCCCAAAGCGTAATTCCGATCAGCTACTTCTCTTTCTGAGAGGAATACTGCATTGTTGAATCCTAAATATTCTCCTCCACCCAGACGCTGTATAAAACATAACCCATACGTTAGATTTCATGATGCACTAGCAAAAGTAGACCGTTTTCAGAAACATTTACAAACCTTGAAATACTGTAAAGTGTAGTCAAATTTTTCTGCTAGAGTCAACTCCGGTCGGACCATCGATTTCAAAAGAGAAATGACAATGATTGCACCTGCATTAACCATTGGATTATGGGGCTTTTCTAAAAAAAATAAAAATAAAATCGATTATTACAATAACCCAAACATTCAAGACATTCCAGTAAATCATGAAAGATACATTATTACTCACTATTGTAATCTAAAACCAATTCGTTGAACATCCGTCCACTGGGCTCCTGTCCAACATACTGATGAACAGTCTCCTCTCCCAATTCATTCAGGGCTATTGCATAGGTCAAAGGTTTAGAGCAGGACTGGAGTGTGAAGGGGATCATGGTGTCTCCAATGGAGTGTCGCTGGCCATCAATAGTGCAAATGGAAACGCCCCAGTAGTTTGCGTTCACTCTCGCCAGTTGTGGAATATAGCCAGCTTGCTTACCACCTGACACCTTCCTGCATTTCTCGTATATATCTTCGATATGCTTACAAAAGTGTTGGAACTCAGGAACTAAAAAAAACGAAAATATTCCAGCCATAAGAATACTGTCTGTACATTAAAATTACAACAATAAATGTTTGATTATGAACTTACTAACGAACTGTTTCCTAAATGCCTTTGAAATCAGTACAATGTTATCTGCAATGACTTTCTTAAAATCTGCTCTGTTCAGTCGCAGCGTTTCTATTGATCCAATAGTTTTCTTGGGAAATTGCAGTTCTACCTCACGATGGACCTGCTTCAAGTTTTCGAACAGCTCGACTAGACGGGGATCCGTTCTGCGTAAGCCCGTGCGCTCCAGGGCCTAGAAAAAATTTAAATTACTTTATTACTTTAGTTGAAACTTTGGAAATGGGGCATCGTTGAAAATGTAATAAAAGTTACAACAAGTCTACTTACTGCAAGAAAGTTTCCAACCAAAGCCACCTCCTCGTCCTTTTCCAGGAACATATCAAACAGCAGATCGTCCACATTGCGATGAACCTGATGGGGATCTCTGGAAAAATTAAGACAAAATGATTTCATTATTCTCAAATAACATTCACTGCAAAGCATTTTTACACCTATTATCCCTAGTAATTTACTAGTAAATATTGTCAACTAAATTCCTAATTGTGCGACCCCTCCAAAATACTCACTGTGGCTCCGCAGAATGGGTGCGTCGTAAAAACGCTTTCTGAGGTGCCAAGGAATTCTTCCGAGCAGTTCTAAGAAATCTGCTGTTTGGACATATGCTGTCATCGGTGTCATCCTCATCATCACTTACACCCTTTTGAAAGGAAATTGTTTTCCGGAGACCCTTTGCCTTTGTTTTTGGCTTCATCTTCACCTTCAACTCTTTGGCATCTTCATCAACCGAATCTCCGAGACCACTGCTATTTGAAGGGATCTGATGTGAATCAATATCCGCTGTTACCGACTCAACCCAGTTGGATGATACCACACTGTCGCTCCTTTCCCCAGATTTTTGGTGATTAGTATTTTTCCGTTTAGGAATTGAGGGGATCCCCGATCTGTCCCCATTTTGGCCAGAGTGACTCTCCAAAGAAGATGAATCCTGCCAATGAACCTCCATAGTTTCCTCGTCAGAAGTTGATGGCGCTTCAGAAATGTCGGAAATCGATGGGCTACGCTTCAAATGAAATTTTATTTCCTTGAGATCTTCTGTTTCTGCGGTTGAATGGAATTCCGAGTAGATTTTGTTAATTTCTTCAGGAGTGGTTGCCGCTAGATGAAGGTCATTTAAAGATTGTGAACTCCGTTTCCGCTGACGGTGGTGAATATAATTTTCATAAAGATGGTGGACCGACGTTCCCAGAAGGTTCAACGCTGCGTACACGCTGTTCACTCTTTTCGGGGGCTTGGTACGATTAGGATGGTCTTCTGAGGAGTTGGTGGAAATACTTCGTTTAAACTTCATGCTAAATCCTTGATCCCCGAACAGGTAAATTACACGTGATAATTGTCTGGTTAATTAACACATATGTGCTAAGCTTAAGCTAGCACAGAAAATCCTTTTTTTACTTGTGCGTCACAACACAACTAATGACCATGTAAAATAAATAGTAAATCTTGTTGGGGTGAATTGAAACTTCTTAAAATAACTAGCACTCTTTGACTCTTTCTATACGAGAGAACACGGCAACGTGCAACGGACTACTAACTATTGAATAATTATTGGAGTTTCAGAAAAGAGGCTTTTGTACCTGGCTGCTTCAACCGATGACTGAGACGCTGCTGCCTGGAACTCCTTCACTATATCACTAGTCGTCTGGTCTTTGCTTTTAGATGAGGAAGAAAATCTTCTGGAAGCAGTTGATACCGGTTGCGGCTCCTGTGACAAAGGAAAGTAAATATAGCAAATATTATTCAATTCTTAGTTAGTTAGTTAGTTAGATGCGTAATATGTAACAAAAATGTTTTGAAAACTCCCACCCCCACTACTAAACATTCATCTTCAGGTGGATGCACCATAATTTCGACACTCATTTAAAAAACTTTTCTGTAAACAAGCTTCTATTCTTGTATTCTCGTGATAGTTGAGATTCAATGAGCGTAAACTTTGGAAGCCTAAACTGCACAAATATTTGACGCTATTAATCTAATCTGGGGTTTGCCTCTTATATAACAGCTAATTAGATCTGTTTACATCAACAGAGATCGAACAATCGAATCTTGCACAAACACAAAAATGACTCATGTGACGGAGCAATTAAAATCCTAAATCTTTAACAGATTATTTGTCTACTTCAAAGGTTCCAGAAGCATGTCTTAATTTTTTTTCTTTACATAACTCAGAAAATTCCTGACTTGTTACCTAATCATTCATTACAAAACGGTCACCTCTGCAGTTCAAAAATTCCTCGCTAATTTATAAAACTAAACTGCGTACCTAAACTCAAATATTTAACATCATAATTTACTTTTGAAGCTACCAGTGCAATTCTGCGCATTGGTCCACGAACTAATTTCCAATGCATTTATTCCTTTTAACTCGATGAATCATGGGTTTTTAATGATTTTCCTAGTCTAATGAGCAAAAAACGTAATAACTTAAATGCAGTAAGCAGTAAACAAATCATATAATATTTAAACAGTTAATCTGACTTAATCTACAAAAATAATTATTCAGTTATGACATGACCAACAACCAAACCTCCTAATTTAGCCATTCAACCCATACAAAGAGTGAAGCCAAGCCCCCACCACCGAAATCCACAACACCTCACCTCCAAATTCCCATAAAGACAAATAAATTAGTAATCAAATTTACAAATTTTCAGACTTAACGATAATTAACGTACACGTGTAATTGACGACAGAGAAGGAAGATGTCGACGAAGCAGCCGACTGCTGATGAGACGCCTAGGAGAAGATAGCTCTTTAATGAAGCTAGAAGAAGAAGAAGAGGAGAATGAAGCGTTTTTACAGTAGCAGCGAAGATAATAAGCTTGTTCCCCAAAGTTTGAACGTTTCACATTTAGAAGATACAACTGTCGAAGAGCACCTTTAGAGAGCATGCTGATTAAGTTTAGTTGAAGAACTAGTTATATGCGATTAAGCGATGATTTTAATTACAGGCAGCGAAAAAAGTAGTCAAGACACAAGAGATTTCTTTCTGTTACTCCGCCCACCACCTCCAAAAAAACTGCCACCGTTCTGATCTACTGCTACCTGTGTCGTTGACGATGAGATTTATTATTGCGTTGAGTTTTTCAATTCATATTTTCAGTCTGTCGTCAGTAGTGTCCTCTTCTTCCTGTTGGCTCACCCTTCACCTTTATCACAGTTGTCAGTTGACGGAACTGGACAGAGCAGTCAGCAGTTGAGTTTTCTGGAAAACAAACCAAAACACAAATTAAAGCATGCATGGGAGCATAGATATTCGGAATAAAAATTAGCTGAGAAACAAAATTATTATTATTGCTATAATTACATATTAATTATTTTACCACTACCAACTACCACCTACAAACTACTGGACACTTTCTCCCACACAAACAGAAGCCACTGATTGATTTATAACTGATTAAAGCTTTACTGAAACAACTGTTAACTACACTGATAACTACAGACACGAGAAATTAAATAACTAAATTAAATGTGCTAACAAAACTTACACTTTTTGCTTGTTTTTGAGGCGTAAACGGAAGAGTCTCGTAAAAGTCGTAAATATCTGCCTGCGAAATAAGAAGAATAGGAAAGGATTTATTTATAGAAATCGCCGTCAGATGAGATGTGTGCCCCTTTTCCACTTCCCAACACCAAAACAAACAGTCGAGATTTCGCTAGTACGCAGAAACATGCACTCAAGTTTGGAGTTGGACTGCATGAGTCTACGTGCTTTCACTTCCGCCCATACAATAACATACACTTTCACTACTTCCTCCCGCTCTTTTTTGGGGAACGTTGAGACATTAATAATGCATACTTTTAAACCAGCACATACACATACATCAGCCCTGCTTGAGCTCTCTGGTCCGAGCCGAGAGTGTCTTGGTGGTGGAGATGGAACATGATGAAGGGGAATTATGAGACGATGATTTGAATTGGAATAGTCCAGACACAATTCTTAATTATATTTTATAGATATTTTACATAAAATCATTTAAAAATTTGAGTTTATTTTCAACCAGCAAATTTTTATAGGATTTTGGCAATCCCAGATGCTAAAGCAAAGGACAGCCCATCATGGACTTTAATCTTCAACAGCCCAGAGTGATCGCCATCAAGCTTAGTGCAATAGTCCATTTAGTGAATTGGAGGCAGCCAGTACTGGAGTCTGAATTGTTATCTGTTGGAGCTGTCTTCATTGCTCCCTCCACTTCCCCCGCTGGGTAGCCTCTTCATCGGTTTCATTTTGGTTATTCGGGTCAAAGAATTTATCGTTACAATAATCCCAATTACAATCACGATAAGCGACCATTTCGTCGGGGAGTTCGAAAGTTTCACCGTCGTAAACGAGCCCTTGCCACATAATTTCCAAGTGACCTCTTCCGCATTCCAGATCCTGAATTGTATTTACTACTTGCACTCAGAAATTCTGTTCGGGTCATCACAGCCGCCTTTTGTATCTTTGGACGCGCCGCTTTTCTCCAGACACTCAATCTCACGTTTTATCACGCATCCCTGAGTCATTTCTAGATAACGCCATCCATTCAATTGTATATACTTCAGTTCTTGAAGACACTCATTATCATGATAACCTTCATCTTTAGAACAATCCGCTTGAAATCGGAGGATCGCCTTTCGTCGGAACCCCATCCACAATACATTTGTCCGTCTTTCTGGTACTAAATGGGTTTTCGTAACTGTCATAGATTTCACTGCTTCAGATAAGCGTGAAGGATAATGAAATAATTTTTCCATATTTGAACTCTTAATTGGTTTTCTGACTAAAGGTGTTACCCCGGCGACGGCATAAGCGCCATCGATCAACAGTTCATAAATTGAAGAAGCTTGTCTCCTCTCCCATTCCCTTGATTTTCCGAACCCTCAGAAAAATTTTCCCGTTTGTTCCCATTTTCCATGGCTCCACTTTCTCTACATTTTCGTTACATAAACTCAACACAGATTACCGATGTATCTTTCCCTTGGAAAATAAACTGAAAAATAGGATAATCTGATCCGTTCCAATCCATACGAGAGAACAGGCATGGAGACAGTTTTAGAATCGGAGAGAAAGCGGGAGAAATAGCCTTTGGGCAATAACAATAGTTGAAGCCAAGACCGAACATTGTAATGGGATGACATGTTCTCTCAAACTTTCTTTTCCCCTTCTTTTTTCAGTCTACAAGCTATGAATTATATAAAGTAATAAATACCCTATAGACTGCGGGTCTACTCAATATGTGCATATGTATATGTGTACGTACAAGCTTTCCACTTTGTTGTAAAAACGATAAAAAAGTGATTTTCCAAACACACATCAACTTTCACGTTCAACGACGCCAAGTCATCATGAAGCTCATTCCAGCACACCGAGACATTCCCCTATTTTCTCCACTTTCACTTTTTTTACACACGATTCGTCTCCTTGGTCGGTTTTTTGTCCTCCGCCGCGTCGCATCCTTCGTTGTTGTCTCCTCACCAGTGAAAGCTTACTTACACGAGTACTTTCACTCTTATCTACTTTCCCAATCTCTCCAGCCATAAGCAATGCAAAGAGGAAGAAAAGTGAACAGAGCCAAAAACTTTGTTGGGGAAAGTGTGTGTATGTGTCTGTCTCTGTACATGTGTGTGAGCTCACAAGCATTTATCCACGATAATAGCCTCGGGTGCCAAAACACTAGCACTTTCTCTCTTGGAGAAAGTTTATACGGAGGAATAATGGTGGTGTGGTGACTCTTTGAGACGAAGAGCAGGAACAAGAAAACAATTCCTGTAAAATGTACATTACTCTACAGTTATTTTTCTTTTTTCTCTTTCTCTCTACTTTCTCCATAGTCCATACGCCTTTCTCCAACATTTATGGTGAAAGCAAGGAATGTAATATTGCCGGGTAATATAATATATTATTTTGCTTTCACATGAGGACTCTCTCCGAGAAAATGGATACATGGACTGTGTTATTGCCAATTCCAATTGCTCTTCCATTTTTTCTCTCTCTCACACTTTCTCTCTCCCCGCATTTTCCAAACGAGGAATTTTCTCTGAATTCATTTTCACCCAAAATGTGAATTTTGCTCTGGAGAGAAAGCAGCACAACAAAGTCACCATCATATCATGTGAACTTGTGAACCATCTCTCTTGTTTTCCCCTCAGCCTTCTCTCATGCTTTCTCCTTCCAATCCAATCCACCTCATCATTTTCATCTCATGTGTGTCTCCTGCTTTCTCTCTGGATAAACTCTGAAAAAGCTGAACAACAAGAGGAACGACAACAACGCATTCAAACCATTCAAACGATTTTGATTTATGTTCCTTTTTTGGATGGATGATGAAGTGTATGTCCTAAAAACCGGAAACTAGACGAGTAACGGCCATGATGCCCTAATAAAACGGAATAAATAGTTGTACTGAAAACATGAGACTTTCTCCTGCTTTCACTCTTTCTCTTGTAAATAGAAATACTCTCCATGTCCCTTTCCATTTCTCTCTCGCTCACAACAACAAACAAGGAATTTGATGATGTCTAGTTGAAAATGAATGCTGAATGCTTTCCCAGCTTTCTCCCTCTCTCCCAACTTCAAAAATCCTTTGTGTTCCTCCCCTCTCTCTCTCTCTAAATTCTCTCCACAGAGGAAAAACTTTTTTTTCTTTGAAGAGCTCATATTATAGTGACTGTAAGTACACTAGAGAAAGCAAGTGAAAGTGCTGTCATATATGCAATCATTATCGTTGTCGTCGTCACCATCGCTATTTTCATAGGCTCCCTCTGAAGAAGAATTAGCTTGCCAGTTTATGCGATAGATCATTTGATCAGATTTTCCCTCGACCTGATTTCTCCGCTTTCACTTGTGTGTTCGCTGGTGTATGGATGATTTTCATGTTGTGACATGTTGCCTTGACAAACCCTTCAATAGCAGCAGGGGAGCAACAACAGACCAACTTTTTTTTAATACCATCCATCCTTTTCAGATTTGATGATCTTTTTTTTCTGATGTGGCACACTTGAACTGTGAAAACCATAGGGAAACTTTCACTGCTTTCTCTTCGCTTTTTTTGCGTAGATTTATATGGAAACAAGTGTAGACACTTTTACTTTATCAGAGCAGTCTGGTATTGCCGTTTTTCCTGCTACTCCAGTTCCACTTTAACATGTGTCATCATCCATTTTACTAGCCACAAACAAATCAATGACTTTCTCTTTTAGCTTTCCAATCGCTTATTTCATTCCAATTTTCCAGTATGGAGATATACATCCTATAACACACAGAAAAGAAAGCGCCTTTTTTCGTTGGATGGTGTCATCTAAAAAAAGTTATTTTCTCCAGTGAAAGTTTTTACTTTCATTTTCATCTTTTTATATGAAAAATAAATAATAACAAGATGTGAGAACCCATTCCATGTATACGGTTCCAGAGAGAGAATCAACTTTCCCTTCTTTCTAGTCGACCTGTAACCACTAAAAAATAACTGGAATATAATCATGGTGAAAGCGGGAGGTACAAGGTGGGGGAACACAAATTCCAACGTTCACAAAAAAAGCAGACAACAACAGCACTCAACCAAAGTTTATGGTCGTCGGACATACTTTCACTTGCTTTCACTTGTACGGGCTCTTATGAATCCAATGCTTTCACAAGCAGCAGAATTTTCCAACAGTACCCCTATAACATGGAACCATAGACATTTTCTTTTCATTAGACAAGCCAGTGGAAAAATCGATGATTTAATTTTTCTGATGAATCGTTCTGAAGTCTGCTCTGAACAGACTAGATTCATGTGACTTTTCTTGGCAATCATTTGGTTATCCTCTCCGAAAAAAATCTCTTAAACTCGACTTTCACTAGTCGAATGTGTCCTCTTTTTTCATTCGCCTTTCTCCTTCCCAATTTTTTACTTGTGCTGTTGCCACACATGAGAAAATTTTCAAGAATATTATTTCTACGCAAATAATATAAACCATATTGTTATTATACACGAACGCAGATTTACAACAGCTCCCGAGTTTATATTTTTTCCCATTTCGCTTTTCAAATCAGCATGCAATCAGCTGTAAATTTGATTCTTGAGAGAGGGGGAAAGTGAACGAGGGAGAAAAAGTTTCCCAGAGGAAAATTCCATTCAAGAAAAAAAAAACTGCGAGAAGAAGAGTGAAAATAAGTTTATACATTTTTCATCACATTTTTTTTCTCCTCGTTTTCCCCTCCAGAAAGCAAAAAGGAGAAAGGAAAACTTTCCCTCTGCATAATAATAAATAATGGCAATGTGATTTCATACATGTCATCTTCTATTTACCTCGATTGAATGAGTTTTAAGATAGACAGAAAAACATAAAAATTGCAAAAAATATTCCAAACTACAATTTTCACTTGTTTTTGAAGAGGAAAAATTTCTAAATGCATCTTTCACAAAACTTTCTCCGAGTAAAAAGTCGTCATCGTAACCTTCCCCGCGAAAAAACTTTTCTTTCGTTTCGTTGAACTTTCTCCAGATTTCTTGCTAAGATTTGATTAAGTACACAAAGATCGTTTTCATTAAGGTTTTTTGCTTTCTCAAGATATTCTTGCCTGGAGCACTCCTGTCATAATGAACGCTCTTCCTTCTTCCTCAATCTTTTCACTCTTTTTCTCCTCCCATCATACTTCCCATTTGTTTTTTCCATAGGTGAGTAGATATACAAGAGAAAGCAATTTTCTCCTTTCTTAAAATACTTATGAACTTTGATACGAGAATGATGAGCATGATGATCATCATGACGATCATCTCATCGCCCTAAGAAGATCGTGACGATGATGAACATTTTGATAAAGTGATGTTAGCTTCGCTTGATTGTTTCGGCAGAGCTCGGTATGAAATTTTTCCTTCTTGCTTGTCTATCTTCCTATCTGATGTGTGAATCTGTCTCTCTCAACTTTTCTCCTTAAATGCTCTTTTTTCGAGCAGACAGATAAAAACATAAAAAATAACCAGTTACCGTAAGTGATTAAAACAGCTAGCAAGCTTTACCTAGTGAGTTTTAAAGCAAGAAAGAGATGCGGATGTGGGACAGACATCCCAAAGTAAACACTTGAAATCTCTGGCGTTCGCTTCCAGCTAGCTATTAAAGTAATGGTAATAATAGTTGATGGTGTGGTGGTGGTGGCAATGATGCTTGTCTTCTGACTGTCTGCTCAGCTCTCCAAGTTTTTTTCTGAAGAGAAAGAGGAAGTAGCTGCTGTTGTACATACTTCTCTTGTGGGAGACTTCTGGTTGAAGAGAAAGTCCTCATACATATTTTTATTGCTTTTTCTTTCTCCATATTTGTTCACCATCTCTTCTCCTAGTCAGGTGTGTATGTAAAAAGCCTTAACGAACAAAATCTCTGTCTGTTTCTGTCGAGAGTTGTTTGAAACAAAAAAACTGCTAGTACAACATAGTTCTCAACTACATGAAAAAATTGTGAGGAAGATAGTCGAAAAGCAAGTTGTAAAGAGTGAGCATGCATGCATGGTACATGCACAACGTGGAGACTAAAGAAGAGGAAGCTGAAGAGAAAGTGAGAGAGAGAGAAAGGAGGAGAAAGTCAGAGAGGGAAGAAGGATGCCTGCTTGCCTGGCTGACCAAGCGAACTCAAGTGTGATGATACAAGAGAAAAAAAGAAAGTGAGACAGAAGGAGAAAGTGGGAGAAAGTATGTACCTATTTTGAAGAGAGGTGAAAGTGTGGTGTATCCCCCGTATACCTAGTAGGATTATAAGAGGAGTGAAAAAAACAAGTCAAAGAGTTAAGTGTCAGCGTCATCAGCTTAGAGCAAGTCAGGTGCTGACATGGGAGAAAGCTGAATAAAGAAAGTGGAAGACGAGGAAAAAAGCAGGGGAATGATCATTTCATGTGAAAAATAAAGTACGTGAGATGGAGATCAAGAAAAGAAACAAATGGGAGGAAACCTAAAGAAGACGAGAAAGCAGACAAGCTTTCTCGCACAAAAGGACGACCTGCGAAGAAGAGAAAGTAAGCAAGTAGAACTAAATAGTATCCGGGGTTTGCTCTTCTCTCTCTCGAAGCAACACTCGCACTCGCTGCCAAACAATAACTCCATCTTTTTCTGGTGAAAGGAGAGAGAAAGAAAAAAAGACAGTGGAAGTGTAAGTACTACTTTCATTTTTACAATAGGCAGTCTTGTTCAGAGAATGAATGAATGGAGAAAGAGAAAGAAAGCATTTTTCCATCTTTATTTATAGAACTCTTATTGGTTGGCTGACTAAAGGTGTTACCCCGGCGATGGCATGTCCGCAATGTAAACTATAATACCTCTGCAGACTGGACTAGAGAAAGCTGCAATTTTTAATGTGAAATATTTCTATGGCCGAAAGTAAGAACCGTTTCTACTGAATGAAAAAGAGAAAGTTTTTAAGAAAACGGACAGTTCTTCCTCCTTTCTCCTTTTTCCACAGAAAGTGATACGACTTTCACTGATAAAAAAGGTCAGAGGTCAAACGCACGCACCTTCTTATTTTTTACAACCATGAGGTCGTTTTTTTTTGCCCGGGGAAAGTCTACAGACACATTATAAATGGACACATATGTTGTCGTATATATTAATAACGGCCTGTAAATCTCCACTTTCACACTTTTCACCCGTGCCAGTGAGAAGGTGGTGTTGATGATGATCCATGGACCATGATCTATCAACTTTTGTCATTATTTAGCACCATCAGCAGTGATCATAATTCACGCAGACTTTCACCTCCAGCTTTCTCTTTGCAACATGATATGATATTGTAGCTCTTTTATCTACCTAAGTAACCAGTTTTGTAATGGCCGTTTTTACAAGCTCATTCCTACTCGACAGTTGAGCTCTCTAGCGATACATATTGTGTTTTATTCTTGTGTGCCCTGCACACTCCACCCGATTCCAAGAAAAAAGGAGAAAGTGAAGAATCCTGCTTTGGTAATAAACTTTTTTTCTGTGTCCATTTAATCTCCTGGAGAAAGCTTTCTCATGGTTTTCTTGCAACGTCAGAGAAAAGAAAACGGGGAGAGAAATTAACTTATCATTTGATGCCATTTTGATGGCTATTAAATCAACAAAACGGTGATATATTTAGGTAGTGAGCAATAACATTGACGTAATAAAACAGCTTTTACGACAGGAAGTCGGAGAAAGAGAAAAGAAAAACATGTACATGCTCCAAAAAATACTGGCTACTTTCACAAAGAGAATATCTTTTAAGAGGACTTTCTCTCTGGGACAAGAAGGACGTGGCCGGCACGTAGAGAATGGAAAAGGGTCACAGTCCATTTGTATTCAGATTACATGTTTGGCTCACTTTCCTTTTATTTCTGGATCTCTTGAAAAAAATACATGGATGCGGAGGAGAAAGCAAAAGAGAAAGTTAAACATGAAAAGGATTAAGGGACTAGTGAAAAAAATAAGTAGTGTGAGCAGTCAAGAGAATTGAGAGCTAAAAAGGAACATTTTCAACTTTCTCCTGAGCAGGAGAAAGCGGAGGAAGTAAAGTAGCAGAAAAACGAGGGAGAAAGGAAACAAAAAGCAAAGGGAAATAACGAAGACAGGAGAAAGAAAACGGGTGAAAGTGAAACGTGTTTGTGGAATATGGCTTTTTAAAAACGTGCTCCATATATTTTTATATAATTTTTTAGACAAAAGGAAACAAGAAATTTAATGCAATTACTATAAAAACTGCTCAGAGGAAAGGAATGTTTCTTTGTACTCTAGAATAATAGTTTATCTGAGATTCCTTTCCGGTGAAAGCTGTAAAAATGGCAGCAAAAAAGTCTTTTGTTCTCGTATTAAACCAGATGACAGCATTTTTTTAGAGTGGGAACCAACAACAGGTCATTTCGACTATGATGCCAGCTAATTAGTCACAAGTAATTACGCCAATTAAAGCGAACCGAATTTAATATCGATATTTGCAATTGTTTCAACATGTAAATTGTATTGGACAGAAGACGTAAACAGACGTTTGAATTTTCAAGTATTCCAAAAACTAAATATTTTGAATATTGAATATTCGAACACATCTGCACCTGTCACTCAATCCCTCTCGCCAAATCAGTACTCATTTACACTGATTTATTTATTTAAGGCTCATATTGCACAAGCTCTTGATAATTTGTATGTGTCAACTTTGATGGAAATCAAGCATTCCAAAACATACCTCCCACTACTCTCTCCTTCAAACAATTAGACAAAATGAAAAGCGAAGCATCAACAACAACGAATTCTACTTTCTCCATAATAAACTATTACATTTATTACAATATACGATTACTACATGAGTTTGAAGTCAAGTCAAAGTCACCAGCTGTACTTAAATGCCGGTGAACCCTTTGGTGGCACAGGAAAAGTTGAAAAGGAAAGTCTCTTTGCTTTCTCCCTCTCTCTTCTTTCTCCTGATAAATTGAAGTAATTTAATTAAACATAAAAAGTTGGACAGTTAATGACTCACGGTTAGACAGTTGGTTGTTCTGCTGCTGCTGTTGTTGTTTTCCCCTCTTGTTCGTCTCTGTCCCTGACTCAGAGAGAAAGCGGGAGAGAAAGCAAAAGGAGAAAGCAAATTCGTATCGTATTACTTATATTTTATGTTTAAACGCATTATTATTACTAAGCAATTTTCTTCCGCTTTTGTTGAAACAGCAGTAAAGTTATAAGTTGGAGAAATTCCTCTGGAGAAAGCTGTGATGCCTTTGCTATGCCACCATGTTTTTGAGTTGATGTTGAGTAAAAAGTTATATGATTATGAAGTAGTTGAGTCGCCGACTACTTTTTAGTTGAGTTTTTTAGTAGAGTTTTCACCATCATGATGATATGACAGGCGAACAAGGAGACAGGTTGCTTTCACTTTTCAAGAGTTTCGAATAAAAGGTGGTGGTGGTGGTCTAGTTTTTCCTTGTCTGGTCTCGTGTACTTCTATTTTATATGACATTGTGTAGAACATTGTTATTGCCCTTGTTATCCTTTTGCTTTCTCCACTCTATTTTCCATGTTTCACTCTGTTACAAATTTAATGGAGGAAAAACGTTTTGTTGTTGCTTGACTTTCTCCTGCTCTCTCAGACTTTCTCTTTTTTATGGGGGCATATATGAGCTATGAAGTTTTTTTCTGGGGAGAGCTCCCTTTTTTATAGATAGATTTGATGATGATTGTAATTGCAATTGGAGTAAATGGGGAAGGCTGTACACACAGGAAAGAGAAAGTTATTGCTTTTTTGGAGGATGGAAAGTAGTGAGAAATGCTGTCTTGTTCTCTGTGAGTGATGTCAACGAACAGGTTAGAATTTTATGTTGATTTGCGGAAAATGTGGGGAAAGTTGTAAATGGGATTTTAATAATGGAGGAAGTGAAAGCTATCAATGAGTATATGTTCTGGGGCATTTGTGGAACTTTCTCTATTTTTAAGCGGATAATTAAAATACTTTTGTGAGCTGAGGTTATTTACAGAAGCAAAACCTGAAAATACCTCGTGAATTAATTTCAAATTAATTGAGGATTTTTTTTGGGACAAAAAACTTTCCCCATGTTGATTTGCTTTACTCCAAATATCCCGTAAAAGTCATTTCCATCCAAACAAGAAAAATATTTTCTGCTTTAGCCTTTCAAAAATCGTTCATATTAATAGTGAAATCGCTGCATCTAGTGAATGTATTTGAGCTATCACATACGCACCTTTCTTAATTTTGCTTTCATTCTTGGGCTTTCTCCCAAGCTATAGAGAAGAAAGTAGGAAGCGGAAGAAGAAAAATGTTTTCGTCTGCTTTCTCCCTCTCTTCATTTTTTCCTTGGTGTTTTGACGTATGTATCCCAAATTAGTGTCTATAAGGCTTTCAAGAGAACAACTTTTTGAAAAGAGAAAAAAGTTGTAAAACTTTCTCTCATGAATACATACACCCATCAACCTCTCATGTATTTCTAAACTCCCACACTTTCCCCTGCTTTCACTCCAATATCCTACTATTCTCCTTTTTACTCGTTTTTACAAGTCTATATGGACAACGAAGTGAAATCAGTAGCAACTGAGGAGAAAGCTCCTCTTCTTGTCCCGATTTCGTCGTCTCCACATTTGATACATATTTCATCGCATTTCCTATTCTGCCTCTGCCAGTTGCTTTCCACTTGCATGCTTTCCCCGTACATACTTTCGCCACGTTTTTTTCCAACACAACCAGTAACTCATATAATGCAAGAGATATTTCTTTTAAAAAATAATTCAAAAAAGTAACTTTCTTCATGTCTCTCCAAAAAAAAGCCACTGACAATTCATAACAAGAGTTCATAAGACGAAAATACTTTGTCCTCCTCTGTACCCTGACTTCTCCCCTTACATGAATGAATAATACGCGTTTTAAATATGAAAACGCGTTTTTCATCTTATTTTCCTGCTTTTCACTTCATCATATAACTTTCTTCAGTTTCCCTGATATAAAAACACGCATTTATAATCTCCTGCAATAAAAATATACGCAGATTTTCACTCAAATGCTTTCTCCATCCCAGTTTCTCAATCTGTACTCATCCTCAATAGCTTTGTACTCGAAAATATTAAGCATCTCTTGTTTTGTGTGGTAACGGTGACGGTGGTCTGGTGGCTTGGCCTGGACTCGTTTGGTACTGCTTGTGGTCTGGTCTTGGTGGTTGAAAACTCTGCGGGATGGATCCACTCCTGCTCCGCTCTCTATACCCATGCATATTATATGATTACGTAAAAAACAGGCACACTATTTTTATCTCCGTCTCTACATATTTCTGGTGTGATCCACATCCGGCATCTAGAGAAAAAAAACAGGGAAAGTAAGTAGGACAGCGGGTAGAGAAAGAGAGAGGAGAAAGCATGCAAGACTTTTTCTTCCAAACCTACTCAAAAATGTAAGAAAACCGGCCAAAAACAGAAATTTTCTAGTTTCCACTGGTTTCTCTCTCTGTTGTGTTTATTCAGATAGCATGTCATGTCACCATGTATTTTCTCCGTGTTCATTCAAAGACAATGGGACTGAGAGACCACCCATGTTGCTGAAAAGTATATCGAAAAAAATGTTGGGTTTTTTGCATGCTATCTTATTCAGCTGCTCATTTCACTTTCTCCAGGATTGGCACATGTGTCCATGCAAACATAACTGTTATTGTTGTCGAGGCAGAGAGAATACATTATGATTTTCTATGAGATGCGAATGGTGAAAGCAGTTGGGCCAAAACTACAGCAATAATAACATTCATAGCAGTTGGAGAAAGTACCGAGGGGAAAGCATAGTGGAGAAAAATATTTTACTCGAAGAATAAAGATAAAAGCTTTAAAAATAGAAGGACCAGCCAAAAAAGAGAAAGCTCTTTGCACATGTAGACAACAACACGACATATTATTCTACAACTAGTCATACTTTCTCCTCTTCTGGTCACATCATGAATGTGAATATTTTTTTGAACAAACGTGTCGGGTTAAGCTCACCAGCTTAACAGTTGGCTTTGTTTTTGGGGGGAAAAGGGAAGAAAGTTTTTTGGATATTTTTTGGCTGCATTGCATGTTGTCCCGTTGTTTTTTTCGGGCACGCAAGCGGCCATACAATTTTCCCTCTGATGTTTTGTCCTTTTTTGCCTTCTCTCTGTCCTCCCATCACTTTCTCTTCGTGAGTATGTGGCCACATTTTCACTACTTTTTGGCTTATCATCGCATGTCCTCGTGTTATTATTACTTTCACTCTGTTAATATGCTTACATATAGGGAATGGGTCTTTCTCTTAAGCTTTCCGAGAAAATCCTGTACGCGTGTGGAGAGTGCGCCCAAAAGAATAATTATTCCCTTTTCCCCAGTTTTTCTCTCCTCTTGTCAGCTTATTTCCAGTATGTACTTATCTGTCGCCTCACTTTCCCCGCGTTTTGCCAATGCTCATGTATTACCATTTCATTTCGGGAAATACTTTCTCTATCTAAATATATATTTGTTAAAGTAACATGTAATATGTGGTGGGTGGTGCGGTTTACTATGATGATCTCCCTATTTCTCTCCTTTCACTGTGTACTTGCTCCTGTAGTAAGAGTTATAAAAAGTTATACACGTTTCCTGCTAATAATTCCACCTACTAATTTTTCTCTCCTTGTTCCCCTGCTTTCTCTTCCTCCTACCCACTTTTACTTTACTACTTTATTCCCAACACTAAGTAATCTAAAGACTCGGAGGAGACAGAGATACATTATTTTTGCTGGCATTCATGTGGCGTGGCTTGTGTATTTGGCTCATCTGCCTTTCTCCTCATTCATTTCATTTTTAGACCTTTTCTCTCGCTTTCACTCATACCCAACTTGTTCCTCAAAGTTCAGTCACATGTGCATACAGCCGCGGATTTGAGAAAGCTGTGAGAGCAAAGATATCGCTTATATTACCCTTCCTAGAAACCTATGGAGAAAGAAGCCTCACCAAAAAATGATTTAAGCTCTTGGAGGAAGTGGATACCTATACCCAAAAAATACACATAATCATCATAACCATTTTACTGCTGTACACATTTCACAAGTCCTATCTTATGGTGAGTGATAAAGACCCAAGAAAAAATCAAGAATGGGCTGTAGAGAGAAAACGCTGAAGAGAAAATGCTGGAGGCGGAGAAAGTAGAACACACACTTTATTTGATACCTCATTCCCCTTCTCTCTTTCTCGTCCCACATTATCTTATTCTCAACTGCTGTATTTTTATTCTGTTGTTGGCCATTCCATTACCCGTCCAAGAAATATATGCGGCCGAAGCAAAAAAGTAGAAAAAGTCTATATTTATTTGAATGATACATTTAGTATAATGATACTCGAGGAATTCATATTATTGCACGTTCTCTCTCCCCCCTTTAAAAAATCTCTCTACTCATCTTTCTCTGGATGTGCCCACACTTGGGATTGTATTACCAGAGAAAGTCGTTCTCGTTACTTTCACTGGCATGGCACATCATAAGGAGGCTTTTTTGACTGACTGAGTACAAGAATGGCAGCAGTATTTATAGTCACAGCAGTAGTGGTTATTTTTTTTCTTAAAGAGAATCGCTGAGAGAGAAAGATATGGCTGGTGAGAGAGAGGTTCACTTTCTCTTTTCTGCTTTCCCTTTCTTCTTTAGCCTTTTTATCGGATAATACCCGCATTAGGTGCTCTGGTGGGCCCTGTGGAGTACTTTTCGGAATTTGAGTCTCTTTTTCATTCCTTCTCCTTCTGGTGCTGTCCCACATAAAAGAACAGCTAAGTAAGTAAGAATACTTTCACTGCTTTCTCCTCACATGGATCTGTGTATATGCAGACTGCATACATTACATATTTTGCTTTCTCCTTTTTATCGGGGAAAACAGGAAGAACTAGGAATGCTCTCTTGCTGTTGCTCATGCTGTTTTTTGTGTATGCACACACAATGCAAAAAAACTTTCACTGGTTTTGAGTCAGTCAAGTTTATTTTTTCCTTTTTTATATCCTCTTTTCACTTTCTATTATTTTCATGGATTTCCACCCGACAAATGGCATATCGCACTGCATGACGGCGAAAGGAAGAAAAGGAGAAAGCTTTGTATGTATTTGTTGTACTTTCTCCGTTTTTATCGGAATATGCTCACATGAATGTGAAGGTGCAGCAGCATTGTTGAGTTTGGCTTCTTCTGCCTTCTCCCTCTATGCCGCTTTGTTATTTTGGATTGTACGCGTGGCCCATGTGCCTCGAATGAATGAATTGAGAATGAAGAAAAAGGAGGATGCGGATGTGAGGTGGATTGCATGCTTTCACTTCTTTCTCACTGGATCATGATTATAGTCATAGTTGTAGTAGGGATTCTTGAAAGGGTGAAATTAGGGGTGTTTATGAAGTGGAAACAACTTGCAATTTGTACAAGTTTTACTAAAATTCCTAAAACAATTATTCAATGAAATCTGATACATTTGAAAATAGAACTGGAAATATAGACATCCGTCCTCCTAAAAACCCGCATACAGATTTGATACATTATCCAAAGCCAGACATAGTAGTCGGAATGGTTTGAAATGAGAAGCAAATAGAAGAAGAAACAAGCATTTTCTATTTTCTGATGAGGACACAGAAAAAAATACTCGGAAACATTTTACTTTCTCTTCCATAACCCGGACAGAGGGAAAGGTTGTGTGAGTGAGAAATGGAAAAATATTATTTCATCTCTTTCTCTCTCGCCTTTTCTCATTTGTCCTGCTTCCCTCCGTATAAAAACCGTAGTATAGCACGCTACATTATTATTATTGCTATTATCATCGTCATTATGAATGCCTTTATTATTATTATGAGCATACTTATTATAATGTATTGCTGTAGACCATGAAAAAGAAAAAAGAAAGTATCACGGAAAAGTAATACTTTCACCAAAAAAGGGCTTCACAATTTTTTTCCTCTCCCTCATCCCTGCATTCATGTACATATGCAGAAAGAGAAAGTGGAGAAAGTGAATGAGCTTCCTTTCTCCTGTGCGCGCGTGTGTGTGTTTCATGAAGCAGGAAAGAAAATGCTACAACATATTATCATGATGATTGTGCTGTTGACTACTATTCTGTCAAAGTGGATTGTAAAGGCCGTCACCTTAATAAAAGCATAGGAGAAAAAGGGAAAGCGTAGATGAAGAAAAAAACGTGTATAAATTGTTTCCATACAGCATTCATTCCAGTACTCAGAAAATATAACTGCTTACTTTTCTTCTCAACTCTTTTCTCTCCGGAGACGGAAAAAATACTAAACGTTTAGTTTTACTGCCTTTTATTCCCACCACTTTCTCCTTCATTTGAGCAAATTTATATTCCCTTTTTACTGCCGTTTATCTGTAATAAAGTGTGACATTAAACGGGTGTACTTATGTAGCAGTACTTATACTCTAGCTAGTTTTCTATGGAAAGGTGGACTTTCTCCGGGAAAACATGATTTGGGCTAATGCTGTTGCGTCACATATAAAAAAGTTTTTCCGCTGCTTGAATCTAACAACAATAGTAATGTTATGTAATCTCTTGTTCGTTTCCACTGCTGTTGAGTCTACACAGTTTATAATTTAACAACAGGATGGATGAGCGATTCTTCAAATTTGCTTTCTCGTACAGGAGAAAGTAGATGAGTGGAGAGGATACAGAATAGTATGTCGTTAAAACCCAAAAACATTTATTTCTACTTTCACAAAAGCTATTGTAGAGTTGATCCGAAATTTTTAACAGAGAAAATTTTACACATGACAGGAGAAAGCAATATGGTCCATATTCTAACGAACAAATACCACAGTAGGCTGGAAAACACATCAGAGAAAGATCAAACGTTCATAATACCAGCAGCGTTTAGTGAAGCCATCAAAAAAGAGAACGCGACATTACAAATTATACCATTCATGTTGGGCAGCAAAGCATTGCAAATTATTTTTTCGCCTTTTTCGTCACCATCATCATGTCCCCGTTTTTGTCGCTTTCCCCTTCCATCCACTCTCACTTTTTCTACTATAATCATCATAATCATTATCATCAGCACTACCACAGCTTTCTCCTCTTCTAATTTTTCTCTCGCTTTCTCTTCTCGTCGACTCTGCTTTTTTCCTCGTGCCCCCAGAAAAACGCATTCACACAGCACATTTGTCTATTATACCATGACCACACGTTTTTCGGAGAAAGCACAGCATTGCAAGCTTAAAAGGGAAACAAAGTGCTTTCCATCTTAATTTATTTTTATATAATGGGATGCACAGCTTTCACGCTTTCTCCTTTTTATCACGTGCCATCATGCTTTTTTGACTTTCTCTCCGAGACAAATAATCGGAAAGAGAAAGAAGGGGAAATGTCTTTTTGTAAAAATGTGGCTTTCTCATCTGTTTTTCACTTAATTCGTCTCCCCATTTCCCCTTTTATCTTCCTCCTGAATTCTCCCTCAATTCGTGTGACTTTCTCTTTTATTTTAGTGTCATGATTGCATGAACACTGGACATTTATGCAATATGGCAATTATTCATCCCTAAGCATTTTTTTCTGGCTGTTTAGCCAAAAAAGAGAAAGTTTGTAATGGGGAGAAAGCAAAAAAGGAAATGTCTCTTGTCCAATAAAATGCTGAATGAGGAATGGCTTCTTTATAAGTGTGTCTGGGTGAGTGAGCTTGAATCATTCATTTAATGTATTTTCACTTTCCTACTTTCACTTACTTTCTCTTTTTTCTACATCTCAATAAAACTAAGCACGTTTATGAAAAAAACAGCAAAAAATATCCATCTTTTCCACTTTCTCCTGGAAAGGATGATCATGACTGTTGTAATATCAATTTTTCTGGTGAAATATATGAGGAGAAAAAAATATGAGAGAAAATTGCTCAATACATTTTGTTTGATCATCATATCATCTAACCTACCTAATATTATTTTCTCTTGAATTATCTTGTGGAAAGATTCCATCCCATATCCTCTCTTTTTTATGCATGCACACAATCAGTTTACCATCCTTTCTTCAACTTTCTCCTTAGGAGAAAGTAAAATAAAGCTGAGTGGGGCATATGATATGATGATGATGGTAATGTGCGAGTGAGCCAAAGCCAAGTAAGCATTTATTGCAGAAGTGGAGAAAGTAGAAAAGATAGAGGATTGTGGAGAAGAAAAAGAAAATTTAGTATTCATTTGGCGAGTCTACTTTTTTCTTGTAAACTTTCCCTCCACAGGAGAAAGCAAATAATTTGTCTGTTGGTTGCTACAATTTTCTCTAACATATTGTAATACCAACAATAATAATGATACATATTGAAACTAAAGCAGTTGTAGTAGTGTATATACGGCAGTTGCAATAATAACATCAAATTATGGTGAGAGTATTACCCAAAAAACGGTACAAATGAGGGAAACAGTGAGAAGACAGCAGATAGAGAAATAATAATAAAGTGGATGGGAGAAAGTGAGAAGGAAAAAGAAAATTTCTGGGAATAAGAAACATAACGGTTATCGCAAATCTTCCAGAATATCAAGAAAGATCGCGGGAAGAACTTTTTTATTATCTGGAGGGAAAAGGAGGAAGAGAAAAGAATGTTTTTCTAAATATGTAGGTATTTTATGGGATATGCGTGTTTATGCTTATCTGATGTTACACACAGAGAAAGTAGTTTTGCGGAAGCTATTTTCTTTCAAAAAGATATACAAACAGGCCATCTGTTTCGTGTTTCCCCCTTTCCTCCTTTGCGAGAAAGCGAGTAAATGTGAGGAAGAAAATTTACCTAGAGAAAGTTTACCTAGCGTTAAAGTAGAAACAGAATTCTGTTGAATGCTCAGTTAAAAGAAAATAAAAGAGAAAAGAAAGAGAGTACAACAGCACGAGATAATAATGCAGATTCGCATTTAGTTCACCCTTACAGTTCCCGCCATTATTGCCTCAAACACAATGTATGCCTCAATTCTTTAATGAATGCGTCATAAAATTCTCTTTTTTTAGTTCTATTTCAGATAAAAATAATAAATAGAAAACTACCTATCATTCTTGTTAGAAAGCAAGGTTCTTTCCGAAAGAGAAAGCAAGAATTTCTCCACATTACTCGAGAAATGATGGGCTTATGAAGTAGGCTGTATTGGGTGCTTATCTAAACGCATTCATCTTTTTCGAAAGTGAAAGTCGCTCAGGAGAAAGTATAAACCTCATTTATTTTGGATAAACACATTTCTCTACTTTCTCCTTGAAAACTGTGATGATGATGACGGTAATGGCACTATAGTTAATAGCCTTTTGAAAAGTTCTGGATGAATTTGTGTTTGTATCCTGTATTTTGAGATGATCACAAACTTTTTTTACTTCTGCGTATTCAAAATGGGATAATAATTTTCTCCAGTTTTCTCTCCATATACCACAACAATTTTTCACGTGTGGGGAACGACACTTTCCCATATGTATTCATTATGATTGGTTTTTAAGTTTTCGGATGTTGTTTATGTTTTTAGAGAAAGTAGCACTTTTCACTGCTCCTCATTCTTCCACTCGTGGTAAAAGCATAGATCTAAATCATCCACTTTTCTCTCTATGGATTTTCAAGAATTTCTATTTGTATGGGAAAGAGAAAGTTTTTTACTCAAATCTCATGTGTATTCCGTACACACACGTACACGAGGGTTTTCCGCATAACAAGTTGTTTTTCAACCTACCTACGTCCTCATTTGGAATGAATAAACGAGAGAAAAAACAACAACAGCTCATCTTCCATCCTGTGAGGGGGAAAACGGTGGGGAAAGTTTGTTGCAAGTTGATCCTCCAAAGTCTTCGATAAAAACGGAGCTCATGATGGAGATGATGATCATTTGTTATTTTGTGTGTTCGCTCATGTATATCTAAAACACATTTATTTACTCAGAAAACAGGGCAAAACACTTTCTCTTGATGATGGTGATGATTGAGATGATTATCAGGATTGGGAAATGGGCGGAATGTGGCTCAAAAGTGGAGCAGAAGAAGGGAAACCTGTTTTTTATTTATGATTCTCAAGCGGATCTCTGCTGCAGGTAGGTGGACTCCACTAAAAGTTTTAGCTGGCTGTTTGTAATGGCTGCGGTAATAATTTTTTTGGGAGAGGATGAAAATGAGAAATGTGTTCCTTGAGATTTGAAATATTTCAAGTTTTGTTGTTTTACCACAGACTAGACACTATCAGTTTGGCGGAGGAATGCAAAGGTTTTCGGAGAAAGTCAGAGAATAGGAAAATTGATAGCGATTTTGGTGACGGTAGGACGGAAGTAGAATAAACATCAATTTCTCACATCAACTTTCTCTTATGAAGTGGAAGTTTTAAAAGTGAGATGTTGGTGAAGTGTAAAAAGTTATGTGGATTAATCAACGGATTCCTAACAGAAAACTAAGAATGAAATGTTAAGCATCAATTGAAAATCTCTAATGAATGGAATGAAAAGTGGATTTTTGAAATTCTAAAATTTTGAAGGGCAGTGAGACAAAAAACTTTGGGAATTATCTTCCTACAGAGTGGTAAACCATCTGAAGCCAATAAAAAGCATTAAAAATTAGTGAAGTGTGTATTCCTTCCTTGTTGGCATCTGTTTGACGTTGAGGGAACGAGCTACTTTTATCTGTCAAGTGAGCGCAAACATGGGGGAACGTGTTGAATAAACGATAAACTTTCCTTTTCTTCTTGTCAGCTCAAATCGACAAAAAGAAAGTTTAAACTTTCCATCTTTCCTACTTTTCCCTCCTTTCTCTTTCTAAAATGAAACTTGTCCAAACTATTCCCCCACTTATTTTTTAGCCACTTTCTTTTCCCAAACTGCTACTCCACTTTCTCCAACTTGCTCTACTTTCGTTCTATCTCATGATCACACTAAACTCATGATAAGACCGTGTAATGAGCATGATCACTATCTTCATTCATTTTTTGCATGAAAACGTCCCCCAGCCCACTCGAAACAATCTCTTAAGATTGGATAACATTTTCAAAAAGCCAAGAGAAAGCAGAGAGGAGAAAAAATGTAAGCCAATTACTTTTCTACCATTTTTATCTTTATAATCCTTTTCCTGTGTACAGAACATGATGATGAATATAATATGACCATTTTATTGATAACCTCCAAGTATTCTCCACTTTCTCTACTTTCTCCGGCCATTTTGTATCTTCTATTTTCTTTCTTGTTTACACGGTTTATTGCCCATGTATACGATATAAGAGATAATGTGCTGTTTACTCACGATTTTTTTCCTCCTCAATACACCCCATACATACGAAAGAGAAAGCAGATAACAATAGCAGGGTGCTTTCTCACGTCGCATATCACACTCGGCATTTTTCCTGGTGTGATTTGTCTCGGTCGAGGAGAAAGCTCAAGTAAAGATCGTGGCAGTGTGGATTGGATATCGTGTCCTTTTTTATTGTGTCATCTTGTGAAACCTGACTTCACTTTCTCCCACCACTTTCACCAGCAAATGTAAACCAAGAAAACCCTGCCATGCCAAGTAGTAGACCACACACATGCATGTACATGCATGCCATGTCCTGCCAAGCCATATACCAGACACCAGACCACCATAATAGCAAATAACACTAACGACCAAAGTGGCCGTAGTAATAGACGCAGTAATAGTATCATCGTCATCCTCATCATGAGCATTACTTTCTGGGGTGATCATCTTTAAGGAGAAAGCTGCATCACAAAAGGAGAAAGTACTTAGCACTCGGGAGCTGCTTTCCCCATTCTGTTTTTTCTTGTCGATCCGTTTCTTCAAATCCATCGTGTTTGTCGATGGCGAGAAAGAAAATACTGGGAGAAAAAAGGCTTTAGCTCATCTTCTCAACTTTCACTATTCTCCTTACACTCTGCTTTCCCTTTACAAATAGAGGGAAAAAGAGTACCAGTAAAAAAGCCATAATATGCATTAAACATAGCCATACATAATCTATATATTATGGTAAAAGCCAAAAAACCGTGCCTATAACTTTCGACAGAGAGAAAGCATCTTCTGTTCAACTTCCTATTTTCTTGTTGTTCCTTTTTGATCTGTGGTAGGGATTGGATAAGAGTGAAAGTTGAGTGAGGAGAAAGAAAATATATTTTACATTAACCATTATCTCTCTTGCTTTCTCCCTCCTCAATTCTATTTACTTTCTGCACAATGCAGAAGGGTACATCTTTTATAAGCTCTTACATAATACTCTGTTTGCTCACTTTTTTACTTGCCGCATATGTATACACAATGTTAGCACTGTTTTTTGTAAATACGTTGAATACTCCTTGAGAGAAAAAACTTTCTTCCTGACTGTATAAGTAGTCTAGTACACACTTAGGGTAAGTAGTCCACTTACTTTTGCCATCATCATCCTAATCATCATCTTGAGCGGGTCATATTCCTCCAGAGAAAGCACATTATTAACCCACCACACATATATACAGACATATACGCAGATCAGATGCAGTATCTGTACCCAAGTACGGATGTGCTTTCACTCTCGTTAGTTAAAACCACATGAGCACATCATCATCGTCCTCATCAACAGCCGAGTACAGAGAGAAGTGGAGGATTGAGATGAGCAGAGAAGATGGTCGTAATTTTAAGTATTTTCTAGATCCTTTCTCTTACTTTCTCCTCCTCTTACCCAAATTTCTCTTGGTACTTTCTAAAGCAGGCTTACTCTGTTTTTGGTGCTATTGCTTTCTCCCACTTTCTCTAAAACATTTTCCATGTGAATTGCATACCATGTGCCACACACAACTGATCCATCTGTCTTTCTCCATGTGCGCATCACTCCCTCACTTTCACTACCAACCAAAGTCAAGAAGATCTGCATCAATGCTGCATTCAATTTCTTACAAAAACTCTACCCGGCATTTGGAAATCTACCACCGTAGCATTTTTTCTAGAGTAACTTTCACTTCCCATTTATACTAGACGCATGATTTGTTCGAAATGACATTTTCCGGTGTTGCTAGTTCATTGAAAAATACAAAAAAATCTGAGATATTCCAATTTACCTTTCACCCAAGTGAGATCTTTTTTAAGCAGGAGAAAGCATTTTACATTCACACTTTCTCCCCTTTTTATCGTCCAAATCAGCATTTCTTTTTTTCTTATTAGCTCCACTACAGACAGAGATGTCTCATATCTCCAAATATAAAGAGAAAGCAAGTGATAGTAAGTAAATATCTCTGTGTATATATACTTTAAGCAAACAACATCAGCATTTCCTTCCCTATTCGTACTTTCACTTTACTACTTTCCCCATTCTGTCAGCATCAGCAGCTACTTTATTGCGTTATCCTTTTCCCTCGCAAAATAAAACTCACGAGTCTATAAAACCGCATACACGCTTATTTTCCTCTCATATGTTTCCCAAGCTAAAGTTTAGCATACTATTATTACTGTTTACATCTTATTACGGAGAAAGCATATTTGAAGATGAGGGAGAAAGTACAATACAGAGAGAAGCCCCTATCATCAGCCGAAAAAAATAGTCTCTGGGAGTTGAGCCGACTCTGAGCCTCAAAATACACGAAGAAGAAGAAGAGAAAAAAATGCCTGCTTTGAAGTTTGCGTTTCGGATATTTTCTCTCTTTTCCAGGCAGCGAAAAGAAAGTAGTGGAATGGATGGATATATATTTGACAGCTTTCTCCCCAACTCTTCGCCTCCAATAATGCTTTCTATTTGTCTGTCTGGTGTATACCAAACGGATGTATTTTGTTACTCAAAGGAAATAGAATGAGAGAGAAAGCAGAAAATAAGCAAAAGCTTCCTTCCTCCTCCTCTCCTCTTCTTCTTCTTCACGGCTTGAGTAGCGCGAGAAAGAAGATATTTTGACTTTTTTCTCCGTTTTACGAGCACAAAAATGCACATATAACAGCCAATATTCTCACACAAATAACAACCCTAATAAGGTATTACTTTGTACACAAGTAATGCAATAACACAAGTCGTTCTTGTTTTCTAAACACGCTTTCTCCAAAATATGAAGATACACAGAAAAAATGTAATATATACTGAGAGAAAGCTCGCTTTTCACTTACTTTCTCCTTCTTATGTAAAATGTGTGCACAGAGTAATAAATACAGAGAGAAAGCAAGAAAACTTTAGATAGTCAAGTATCTTATAATTTTTGTCTCTTTCTTCACTGGAGAAAGCAAACGAGAGAGAGAAAAAAAAGAATGAAATGGAATGTTGAAGAAAGAGGAGAACAAAAAAAGAAAATGTGAAAGCAAAACTGTCTATGCAATGGAAAAAATAAGGCTGTGTGTCTCTATACTTTCCTTTTTGCTTTCTTCTTCTTTCTCTAGCTTCCTGTATCTTCTCTCACACACAGGGAGTCAGTTTCATCCTCCATATTTTTTGCTTTCTCCTCAATTCTTTTTTATTCCTTCATGAAAAAACAGAAGAGTGAAAGTAACTCGATAGATTTACTGCTACTACATTGCTGTCTTTATAATCTTGTGCCTGTCTGTACATTTCTACTTTCTATATGATATCCAACGTTATGTGAGCACATAGATGTTTTAATGTTATCACGATCATGTCCCAAAAGTCCCCAGCCTAATGCAATGTTATATACATGTGAATGAGAAGTGGTGCTGGCGGTAGAGCTGTGTGCTTTCTCCGGCTTTCCCTCCCACATACACAGCTACGTGGCGGTTTGGTTTTTTGCTGGCTTTCAAATAATGTATTTATGTATCTCTCTATCACTGGCATCATCATCATCGTCGTGATCATCATCGTCAACGTTATTCTTTTAACTAGAAAGAGAGGGAGAAAGGTGCTCAGTGGCTTGGCTTGCTGTTATTTTGTGAAGCTTTCTCTTGTGGAGAAAGCATAATATAGGGTTTCCACAGTAATCATATGTAATGGCAGCCAAAAAAGTATAAAGATATTTTTTGGAAGTGGTACACGTTGCGTGGTACATAGATCCCGGGTGAAAGTGAAACTGAGAGAAAATAAAAAAGAGAGAGGAGGAAGGAAGAAAGCAAAGAGTAAAGACTTTAGAGAAAAGATGTATCTATTTTGATATATATATAAGTTTGGGAGACTGAGTGAAAGCACAGAGGAGAGAGTCAGATTTCACTGCGTCGCTTAGCTTTTGATATAAAAGAATAAAAAATAAGGGGAAAGAGAAGAGGAAAAAATGGTACCACATTGGAATACAGAAACACGTACAAGGAGAAAGCCAGAAAGAGAAAGAGACGACATACGAGGACACGAAAATGAGAATATTTGTCCTAGAAGTTGTATGTATGAATACATCTTCAAGGAAAAAAGGCAGAGAGAAGGCAAAAAAATTGCTTGTTTTTTTGTGGGTCTGGTGGACTTGGTTTCGATGATGGTGGGGAGCTGAAAGGAGAGAGACAAAAAGGAATATTTTTACAAGGAAAGGTCCCTCGGAAAAGAGAGGAAGGAAAAGCAAGGTTAGACTTTCTCCAGAAGTGAAAGCAAATGCAGCAATGTTTTGAGGTCTGTTGTGTCTTGTTCTTTGCTTAGAAATGATGGGACAGAGGAGTGGAGAAAAGAGGGTCGCTTCTGTTTTATTTGTTAGGAGAAAGTCGTAAGCATCTATCTTTAGACGGAATGCCAAAGGATATAACATGGAGAAAGTAGCAAAGTAAAAATGTACGGGATACTTTTGGTCCTGCGGCTACAGTAGAGGTATGCAGTTTTAATATACTGGCCAGCTCATCATGTCTGGTCATTCAATATTTTTCTATTTTATTTATAAAAAATGTGAAATGAAAGTTTTTGGTGAATCCCTCAAGATTTTTACGTATAATTTCAAATCATACGTAGGTTTCCCCATCCAGCAATCGACAGAAACGTGAAGAAATCTCGTTCCTCGAGTTGTCCTAAAAAGTCCCGGAGAGGAAGTCGAAAGCATATAAAAAGGTATGCAGGATGCTTTCCCTCTTTTTAGTTTGGTCTGTCTTATGCTCTCTTCTATAATGCTCGCTTTCTCCTTGCTTTCTCTTCTCTCCTACTGCTGCAGCTGTAGTATTTGGAACGGTACGTTACACAAACACACTTTCACTCCGCTCTGACGTTGATAGTTTTGCAACCCGTACTCCACGTTCCTCCACAAAAGCTCACATACAAAACTCTCTCCGCAGAGCTAACTACACACACACACACATTATTTTTTGGTAGCACACACGAACCACCACAGAGAACCAAACCAGCATCGTCCTCTTCCAGTCGTTAGTGGAGAAAGTCACTTTTTCGTTTTCCCCTTGCATATCGCAAAGCTTTCTCCTTTCCCAAATATCACCATCATCAGTCCAGCCTGCATCATTGGTAGAGAAGCTAAAACCACTATTGTATTACTATAGGCAAATCTCTAGAAGAGGCAGTGAAAGCAAAGTACATAGGAGAGAGAACACTATGGTCGCTGATGTTCTTGCTGATGATGATGGTGAAATGAGAATCAGAGGCAGACTTGGCTTTGGAAACAGAAGAGTGGAAGCGAGGAGGCAGTGAACAGCCTAACTTTTTTACTCTCCCACATACACACACACAAACACACCTACGCCACAAAAAAAACTTTCTCCAGAATTCCTCAGCATCGTAGAGAAAACTCAACAATTGCATATATTTTTTACCGCTCTATATGTTTACCTTTTTTGAGTGAACCGTGTCCAAGTCTAGTCCAGTGAAAGTTAATATAATTACCTAAAACATTTTTTGAGTGAAAAAATTAATCATGTAAATGCAAAGAGAAAGCAGAGTGTGTATCTGTAGCTTTCTCCTACAAAAATATTTTTTCACTACTACCAGAAACCGTCATCTTGCAAGCAGGGGAATACTTTCTTCAAGGAAAAGGCAAGAAGAAAAAAAACATGTGGAACAGTTGCGGATGCTTTTTCAAGGATACTTTCACCGACTTTCACCGTTTTTCCTGGCCTGGCTTGGCCTATATTATGTAAAAGTGTGTGCCATGTATTTTAAGTAGTTCATGTATTTCTCATCATCATCTTCTTCATCTCCTCCTCTTTAGCATCATCGTCCTCCAAGGAGAAAGGAAATGTTCTTTCTCCTGCTCTCACCCTACTTGTTATTCTAAAGTGAGCGCTACATGAAAAATTGTTTACACTGCTGGCTTCGCTTCCCTTACCGTTTTTCGTGTGTCTCTGCAAGTGTATACACTGTAAACAGAGAAAGCAGCAGGGAGAGAGTTGCTCTCCTACTTGAGAAAGTGCTTCGCTTTCGAAGTCGTTTTTTTTCTTGTGAGATCCTTCTACTTTCTCCTTTCTCTTATGACAGGGATCTCTGTGCTCTAAACTTGTTAGATGATTATTTATATGCCCTCTTGAAATTTACTGTAAACTGTCAATAATAAAAGGATATTCTGGAGAGAGCATCATCCTCCTCGTCATCATGATCCTCGATACAAGTTCTCTCCTCTCAGCAGACTATAGACTTGTGTAGAACACACTTAACGAGTTTAAGAGATGGAAAGATAAACAGAGAAAAAGGAGAGCGTTATTAGAGGAAAAGTGAAAGCAAAATGGTTTAAGAAAAGAAGAATGAGATGCTGTACTTGAGACAGCAGTGAGGCAGGATTCCACAAGATGGGCATCGTTTTCCCTACTTTTGTGAATTGCAAATACAGATTTTTATTCTATTCCTGCCGCAGTATCATCAATCACTATTAGGTAGGATTATAGCGAATCGGGTTGGTAGTTTTTGGTCGGCTAGGTTCAATCAGGGATAAATTTTAGAACTAAAAACGAACAGTATTTTACCCTCGTTGATAAAATCCGGCCCACTTTTACCGCTTACATTTCTCCCAAAAAAAACTGAAACGACCAAGAATAAAAGTTGAATAGAGAAAGGAGAAAGTAGAAAGACCGCATAATAATCTAATCGTATTAAGCAGGCATACACTTTCTCCTCCCCACACATCTTACTTTCTCTTCTTCTTCATCTGGTGCTCCTCCATGTGTTTACTTTCATTCAAATTCTTTCACTCAAAAAAGCGGAGCGGAAAGAAACGCTTGAGGTTGTTGTTGTGAATGTGAACTCTAGCAAAGAATAAAAAAGGAAGGAGAACTCAATCAATCATCATCATCATCCTCTTCAGTGCATGCATATGCAATATAACATGTTATTACGGAGAGAAAAAGGAGAACAGTAGAAAAAAATGAGCAAACCTTTTTTTCTCATATTCGGGGTTCTGTAATATGTAATATGCTGCTTTAAAAGGATGCGGGTATCCTCGTCAAGCGGCACAAGTGTCTGTGTGGAGAAAATGAAACTGAGATCCTTTTATTTTCTCTGGTTTCCCTCTTTTTCATCTTGTTAGAGCCGACAAAAAAGGGGAAAGTCGCACGTAAAAATATTATGACGGTATTGGGATTTCTGGAGAAAGTGAAGTGAATATTATTGGATGCGTATGAATATGCTTTCACTTCTAAATCAAGGAGAAGGCAGATAGGTTGTGTGAGAGAGATGCTCAAACTCGGATGATATATTTTTATATACTTTCTCCGAAAATTGGGAAGAGAAAGTGAAGAAAAGTCTTTTTCTGGTACATGCTTTAAATTCGTAATGGGATTGTACTAAAGTCGATATTATTATTAATATTATGAATGTGTAGAGTGGGATAATAGCGGTAATGGTTTATGCCATATTGTGACCTATAACTGGTGATACTTTCTCTTTTTTCTCCTCGCTTTCTCCGCAGAAAAAAGAAATAAGTCTTCATTCTCTCTCTCTCTTCGTTCATGGCGGAGAAGAGAGGAGAGAAAGTTCGTGAGCTGTTAGTTCAATTGAGATGAGCTGCTCTCTCCTGCTTTCTCTTCTGTCTGGGATATTATGATTATGGGAGTTTATGCATGAATCCAAGACACGCGGTTTTTCTTTCCAGATCTTCTAACGCAAAAAGATATAAAAATATGAAGGCTTGAAGATTAACATCTTTATTTTCTCTCGTCTCTCAAAAAGAAAGGGGGAAAAGTAAAGAGAAAGTTTTTCATAGAAAGATATTTAATAATACCATTATATGAGGCGAGACAGACACAAGGGATTTCTATATTTTTTATCGATATATTATGTCGATCAAGTTATTCGCATGCTGTGGAAAAATGCTTTCTCTATTCATTCCCGTCTCTTATTTTTATCTCATGGAGAAAGTGGAGGAGAAAGCAGAAGAATAAAATAAAAATGAATAAAGCTCGCACACACACACGGCTCATCTGCTTGTCTGCATACATGTGTGTGTGTGTGCATGCATGCATGAATGAGTAACTAGACATATTTTTTATGATTTGTTTTCCAACGCCTTTGGAGAAAGCGAGAGAGAAAGAAGAGAAAGTAATATAGAGTGTCAGTTTCTTTTTTTACCCATTTTCCCGTCTATTTATATGCATCCGAATTGGAAAAGCGAAAAAAACTGCTGGTATGTTTTTTATTGATGGTGTGTATCACTCGTCTGGCATCAAACACACATGCTTTCACTTGCTTTCTCCCTCTCTATTTACATACCTACTTACGTCATCCGCTGGGTTATGTAGCAGCAGGACTTGTAGTGGTGGTGGTCTGGTGTGAGGAAAGAGGCAAGGTCGAGTGTCGTGCTCTCCAGAGTGTGTGTGGTGGCTTGGTTTGGTGGGATAGTGAAAGCAGAGAAAGTTTTTTCCCAAAAGTTTACTAATCGTCCAGTCTATATCTCTAGTCGAAAATTACTCCGGGAATCTCAACCTGTTCTGAATCTCTGTTTTACATTTTATCAGCATGTTCATCAAACATCATTCTGTAGTTGAGTTTGGAAAGTGGTTGTAAAACTGGAGAGAAAGTGGAGAAAGCAGCGAGAGGGAGAGAAAATACAGCAGATTGGATTTTGAGTGTAAGTGTGGAACCAACTCCTGGAAACAGACAAGTAGATGAACAAAAGGTGTTTCTCTACTAATCAATTGGTACTGTGGTTTTTCACGGATATCTATAGAATTCCAGCAAGAGAAAGTGTGACGCGAGGAGGAGGAGGATGATGATCGTCATGAAATGTTCCTACTTATCCAATCCACTCCCTCATCATCACTGTAAATAACAAGTTTTCCACTTGTATTATGCGGGATTCCATAAATAGAAAGTTTTGCTGAGATAGAGAGAAAGCAGAGAAAGGAAGAGAAAGAAATTAATAGAAAGTTGGTGGTGGCGGTGGCGGCGTTAGAGAAAAAAGGGAGCTTCAAACATCCTTGAGCCGCACACTGACAAAAAACCAGAAAAAATCCATACCACTGCAGCAGCAGCAGTGAAAAGGGAACACGCGATAGAAAAAGGCGAGTGAAAGCAAATGCAAAAAAACGCAACATACGGAATCATATATCTGGAGGAGGAATTGAGAGAGAAAGCTACACTGGAAAAAAAATTCTCGAGGTGGATCTTCTTCTTCATCGCCTCGTAATCATTGTGGAATAAAAAGGTATAAAAATGTGAAAGTGGTGACGGCAGAGAAAGTATGAAAAGCTGGATCTTGTTTGTTTGATGATTGTGTTGTACTTTCTTTCTTCAGCGATCCGTGTTAGTGGTAAAAGCAGAGGGAAAAGTGTGGAGAGCATGAATGGCGGATTACACGATAAATTATACACGCAAATATTTGCCTACTACTTACCTATTCTCCGAAGAGTGGAGAAAGCAGGAGAAATGTTTGCAGATGGTCCACAACAGAGAAAATGATATGATAAACACATGCTATTAGAAGAAACTACATGTATGAGCGTGTAAAGAGAAAGTGAGGAAAAGAAAGGTCGCAGCAAGACTCTGGAGACCAGAGGATAGAAAAAAAATTCAATCGGTGAAAGTACATGCGGAGAAAGCAACCCACAAAAAAGGTCCATTTTTACTTTCTCCTGTTGAAAAAAAAGGAAATTTAATTTTCTACCAATTTTCTCTTCTCTCTTCACCCGCACCTCATCACACTCCATTTATACATCTCACCTAACTGTGTACACACTTCCACTCTGACTGCTTTCCATTTTGATTACGTTTCATGCAGAGAAATTTTTTACCAGAGAATTACATGAAAATGAGGGGGAAACGGATGTAAGCGGAAATTCAGGACAAATTCTCTTTCCCAACCAAACACAAAGACACCCTACTTTCACCGACTTTCACCACATGAGATTAATATTTTACGATTTTCTTCAAACGTAATTTTCAACCGAATTGGATTTGAAATTTGGATGGGAATGTAAAATAAAATAAAAGATTATTGAGTCGGTTCCGCATGCGGTCTCAACTTTCTCTAACTTTCACACTTTCACCAAATAAAGAGAAAGGAACAGGTAGACTGGAGCTTCCGGTGGAGGAATTTTATATTTTTTTCCATTATGAATGGTAAAAGGAACCTGATACGCTACTTGTGAAAAATTGAGCATCTCTCCACATCCAAGAGAGCTCTGCATGCTCAAGTTAGGAGAAGACCACCCACGTTGAAGTTGGCTTTTGGCTTGAAGGAGAGACGACAGCAGAGAGCAGCAGCGCCAGCACCACCACTCCAGTAGCGGCGGCACAGTGGAGTAGTCGCGTCAGCTGGTTTTCTCACGTTGGTCGTCTGATCTGCAATCCATCCTCGATCCAAAATATCAACTTTTTGTGTTTTTTTTTTTTACTATTTTGTGTGCTAAACATTGAAGTGTGGTGTGCGTGGGAGTAGCGAGAACTTGTGGTACATCACGTGCTTCGTTGAGTGCATCAAGATAATTGCTTAAGTGCATTTATCTGTAAGTGGAGAGTACATTAAGGTAGGTCGGATGATTCATGTGATTCGGTGAACCCAATTAAAAAATAACTCGTGACTCAAACTGAGTTTGGATTTGAGTGAGGAATCTCACGTGACCTATCAGACTACCTACCGTGTGACCAAATATTTATCTGAACATCTATTACATTTTTATTGTTCGTATGATCATATCGTTTTATTCGTGTAAATAATAATTTTAATTGGAGTGAAGGTTAAAGTGGAATAGTGATATTTGGGGTGAGGGTGACTGTTGATTGTACCAAGTTTGAATCTTAATTAACCGTTTTTTTCTATTCATCCTTGAAGTGACCACCGTTAATGGCCCTTTTGTAAAAAAGGGTCATTTCCATTGTTCTCTGCTTATATGTCCACTGTTGTAGCTCTCGGTCACTTTTGTGAGGTCCATGGTCCTCGACTAGTGTTCTACACGATTCGAAATATCAACGAGCCCCAGTTCGTGAGCCAGTGTCCTGACCTCAAGTTCTGTTCAGGGTGTAAGGCTCCGCTTCTTGAAGGTTACATTTCTACTGTGCAAACTGTGCATAGCACAGCACCTGATCCGCCGTCCCCCTCATCGCGCCAACCTCCTCCGAGGGATAGTAGTGGGGATCATCACCATCATCATCACGACGAAGAAGGGTCACCTCTTGTCACCAACTCGCACTCCGCTCCGGGAGGATTCTCCAGTTCGAAAAGTTTGCGAGCTTCATCTTCCACCCAACATCTTTCCTCGATTGCGAGCACCAGTGCCTCAGGAGGTTACGTCAGTCGCGGCACCTCCACAAACAATTGTACTGGCGTGGACTGTGAAGCGACGAGGGAGAGAGGAGGAGCATCATCCTCTGGAGGTGGAGCTGGTGGAGGTGCTACCATCTCTCGATCCACCACCACCACAGAGCCTTCCGCGGGAACAAAGTATTACTGCAGCCACAGCAATTACGACCACTCTCACCTGTCCCACTTGCAAACCTGCATTTCTCGAACTCTCTCCTGTGAGCTAAGCCCCAGCAACTCGGTTGCCTTCACTTCCTCCGATATCTGGGTGATCGGAACAGCGTTCTCGC
>JAQIXX010000218.1:0-77105 GCA_034700605.1 Willowsia nigromaculata | reverse complement strand
CCTATTATTATAGCCTCCTTTCAGCCCACCAAATTTGAAAATTTAGCCGGGCTATAAATACAGAAAATACGGTAGTTCTCAAATGAATGAGTTCCAGCAGCATACTTTAGGAACATCAAAGAGGTAAGAGTCTTATTACTTGTGTTTGTCGGTACAATTAAATCGAGTTAAGTATTTATTGCCAGAAATTATGCTAAAATTTAAAGCAGCAAATATGCAAGTGGCAATGTAATAAAATGGAGAATACCTAACTACTTTGGTCATTTATTTGTAAAGACATAATGTTATGTCGCGATTTACAAGTCTGCGTGAAAATTCAAGCCTCACATTGTCATACGTGCTCTTGACTTTGTCATGTATTATGCCTTCGAATCACTTCAAAAGGCTCCAAGATTTTATAATGTTACCTTTTATAACATAGAAAATAATGAATTCATATTCTACTCTACACTCACTATTACCAATATACTGCTCATCCTTGAGTACAAATAGCAAAATATTCTATTCATTTCAGATATAGGTTGTGTTTAACTTAAAATAGGTACACTAAGTTTCATATTCCAGTCGTGAAAAAATTCATGCTCTTTCAAGATCAACGTGCAAAGAAGTGCAGTAAATGGTTTTCATTGCAGCTACGTAATATGTATGATTCAGACCTTGCAAGCTGTCACATCCATTCCACCTATTGCTTTCAAACGGCCATAATTCTTCCAAGATGGATCACATTTTCGGAAGGGGAAGGAAATAGTAGAGCAGTTGCTCCCTTTCCTAGCCACATGTAGGTATCGCGTTGCAAGCTATCACACATACCTATATGAAATTTTGTGAGCGTGTACCATTGTTGAGATTATGAAACGGAGAGTATAGGGAACAGAAGAGCAGGTTTAGGTATATTTGGGCAGAGGACTTCAGCCAGCTGCAAGCTAACCCTTATCATTCTTCTTTTCACTTAACCCCGACCCTAAGCATACCTGAGTAGCTAATGTAGCAAGCATTTTTGCTCTTGGAAATATTGAAAGATAACTAGAAAGATATAAAGGGATGTTCATTCATAAACTCTGTTCGTAGAAATGAACAAAATAATTTTTATTGGAACATTGAACCCGGTTGTTCCGTTCTTTATTTAACATATTCTCGTTGAGTCATGATGTGTGTGCATTAAACCTATGTTGACCTTGCAGAAAATTAATCACAATGTGTGCGAGTTGATGAGTCAATAAAATGTTCAAAAGTAATAGGAAAGCCACGCCATCATATTTATGTGTACACAGACTCAATTGCAAAATATCTAATGCTTCACTCATTGAACTTTTTATTTGTTAACGTTTCGCTACAATATCTGATCAATAAATTAAAATTTCAAACTTGAAGAATTGTTTGTGCTGTAATGAAAACTATTATTTTTTGACATCGACATCTGACGTTTGATGTGTTGTCTTCCAAAAAATATATATCATGTTGTAGTAACCATTCCTGAACGTATGACGCATTTGATAGAAGTAGTCTAACTTTTTCTCTTTCTGTTACTCATGTCTGGCCACCATTTTTCAGGCTATAATTGCAAGTGAGAAAGGTATATCATATTCTCTGTGAGGCTTTGCGCCGCGTGAGCTTCAACACTTTCCCTTTTTGATTACCATTACCACCCTCTAAAAGTAACCACTTACTACTTCACAACACAATTATTGTTATTATTAGGATAAAATGATTACCCAGCTATGATTGCAGTGACGATGCTTTACTTGGCTTGCACAAGTACAAGTACAAAACAATTGTGTGCTGTATGCACATTATCTATACACTTTAGTGGCTGACGCCTGACGCAGATGCTGTTCAGCACATGTCTTGTAGTCGTTACATTCCCATTTTACATTGTTTTGTGATGCTAGATTACTTTACTAGTTGTTTTTACTATTCCACTACCTAATTTTCCACGCACCATTACTAACATTGTTCGCCAGTAGAATAGAATGTAGTAGTATTATGTAGTTTATCTAAAATGTACATGACTCAATGTGTGGTCAAATGGAATTTAATTAGTGTCAAAAGCAACTTCTCATTACACGTCTATCAGATGATCGTTAAATATAATGATGTGACACATTGAAAATGATGATAATATGAAATTGCATGGAAGCATCCCTGCCGTGTCTTTGGCTCCCCTGGTTCATTATCTGGCGCTTCTCAAGCCATAAATAAAGGATAAAGTGAATGAAAGCTGACTTATTAGAGTGGTTGGATAAACGGCTGTACTACTAGTATGCTAACAGACAGTTGAATTTTGGTACTCGTTCTTTCTCTCCTCTAGTACTATTCTAATGTTGGGTGTATTTATATAATAAGAAAATTCAATCTTGTATTTTAAATTGAGCACCACCACCACCACAAAGAACATGCTCCACCAGAAGGAGGAATAATAACTTCTTTGGGAGCATTTGAAGCATTTCATTCCCAATTTAATTTACTTCCCCGCACTTCATTTAATAAGGGGACAGCACATTGCAAACCTATACAATCAGATGAAAATTCCCTTTGAAAAGCATTTATTTAACAAGCATGAAATCATGGAAGTTGTAAGCGCTTCTAGCAGGTCAACATTGCTGCTGCTTGCTGTTCACTTATTCAAATAGCAAGATCTATTTAAGTATGCAAAGTGACTTTTTCCTTTAAAAAATAAAATAATAATTGTTATCCTCAGGTTAGAAATAATATGCAGAAATGTTGGGTGCTATTCATTCGCATTCACGCAGGTTTTGTATCATGAAAAGGTAGTGTACAACTCTGCTGGACACTACTGATATGGTTCTAGTAGAACCAGTTCAAAAGATTTTTTTCTATCTCCGTCAGTTTCAGAAAAAAACACACTGGAAAGGAGAAAAAACTGTAGATGAAGTATATACGCGTATTATTGATATATTTTCATGTTTGAAATCACACCGTATTGCCACCACAAACGCACATGTCCGATTCTGTCTGTTCTTCTCGTATTTCAAACACCATAATAATAACAATACACAGTATGTGTGTAATGTGCTCTTCATCATAATCATAATAATAATCAGTTTGTTGGGGCAATCACATTGGTGGTGCCGGTGAAATATAGATAGATTTAAAGCTATATACTTTTGTGCAGCATTGTAATATGAAGTGGTTGAAAGAGGGAAAGAAAACATGGCATAGTCATTTGTTACTTTCACGTTTTAGAAGTCTTTGAACGTGTTCATGTTGAAGGATTTTATGCCTCCTCCATGATGTCAAGAAAGTGGCGTGCCTACAAGCTAATAATATAAAATGAAATAGCTTTCTACTTTTGTGAGCTCGTTATATGCATCCACATGTGCACTATACACACAGTAATCTATTGATTTTTATAAAAATCAAAATGTTAAAAGAAGGAAACCAAGTCCGCCACTGCTTTTTGAAAGGCTATTCATAACATTTTATATTACATTTATCGGTTTTAACTATGTTGGAGCTGTGTTAGGTCTATCACACAATCTGTTACCACATGTTGACAAATATTCCATATTTCATAAGAAAAAGAAGGTATTTCTTTCTCTTTCTGTAACTTACAAGCACTCATGGTTCAGCATATTGCTCTGAAATGTACACTGCAAGATTGAAAACTATAATGTGATATTTATACTTGGTGATCGGAATAATAATGCATGCAATCCATTTCTATACGACTGTACAAGTGCATGTCCAGCACCATCATCATCACCACCACCACACATTTCATACTGATTTGGATTGGCGTGGATAGCAGCAGCGGTGGAGTTGGTGGTGTCCAAGTAGAAATGCTGATTTGATATCAAAAAATTGGTTTCCTCTCGGCTCACCTCTGGCATGGGGTCTTTGCTCCTCTCGTTTCTCTCTCTCTTGTTAACTTGTCTATTCCATATTACGCTCCTTTGTGTATGTAGGTATAATAATGTGAATGAGTAAGTGTGTGGTAGGGGTAATAAATAGACTGCACCATGTGAATATGAAATGTGTGACATGGAACAAGAATGCTAACAAGTCTTGAACCCACTGCTACAAATACATAAAATTATGAGTTTTATGCACATTTTGGACATATCTAAAGGGGAAGAAGAAATAATCAGAAATGAGAAATGAATGTGTGTACACTTTATGAAGAAAGACGAGTTCTACATGGGCAAATTATACTCACAAAAGCATACTACACCTATTGTAAGTACATTCTATCGTATAGTGTGATTTCGCCAGAGTATGTGCATTTAGTGGTCTACAACGGACGGATTAAACAAGTTGGTAGGTATTTTTGTTGGGAAATGTGATACTAGAGAGTCGTTCGAACCAACAAACTGTTTATTAAATATCGTATTAAGGAAAAATGAGAAAGCCCACATACCATGGTACACACTTTTCTTACTTCAGAGTCAAACCACACACAGAGAACACCAAATTTACTCGCACTCATCATAATATAATCATATCATGATGTCTTTTAAACTTGAAAGAAGAAGCGAATACGTAATGAATAATATTCAATTCAATTATTATCATTCACTTTTCAATTCATATCACATCACACAAATACTACCACTCTGAGAGCAGATTATCTACTCTTGCTTAAATCGGCGGGTTGATTTTTATATTGAGAGCGAGTCACAAGATATTGTATGCGCGGTTCGTTTCGTGCAACCTTAATAATAATGTGTATTGGAATAGGTACATAATATGTATGCATGTAGGTAGGACTTTAGCATTAGTGAGTGGTATATCATAACTTTCTTGAAGTAAAGCTTGTTTTTTTTCTTGAGACATTACATGCATATATTATTCACAAATTCCTCTGCTCTGGTCAAGTAGCAGTTTTGTGCTGTGCGCATCATATTGGCTGAACAATAGTCTTTCATTCATAGCCTTTCTTGTCCATTCTTACGTTTCTCATTGTTGAAAATCATGCACATTTTTGCCTGTTGATACTTGTGCTAAGCACAACCATTATAGTCTCATTTGTGCATTGTTATCAGCTAATATACCCATTGTTGACCGGTTTTCTTTAAGAGGCGCGTTGTTTGCAGTCCATGTGTGATATTTTGATATGGCATTTTATCGTGATGATTTGGTTGGATTGGCTCATCTTCATCAAATGAATAAGCTGACGGTCAAGGAAGGCTCATTACTATTGCAATTTACAATCACAAAAATGATATGAATGGAGTGTAATAGGATGCTTTTAAAGCATGCAAGTATGTATGAGATGAGACAAAATTTTAAACGAGATGAGACCACAATTGATAAATAAAAGTAGCTTTTTACCAATATCGTTATATTTGTATCATACAGAAGCCAAAAGAAAACTTCAGTGTAGTCGATGCAATGCACCACCGTTTTCTCTGACTCTGACGTATCTTTGCACTTCAATAAGTTTTAAATCCATTCCCCTGAACAACGGACGTAAAAAATATAACCAATGTACGTTCTACATAATGAAATGTGCATCCAACAAAAGAACACACAAAGATGATCTTTGGAAAATACAAACCATGAATATTATATTAGGTGCAGAATGCATAAAGATAAAATCAATAAATAGCAAGAAACGAAATGATACTGCACCACCCCTTTTGAAATTGATAAATTGATTTTCAAGCACGCCTATTTGTCAAATTAAAGTCAATAATAATAATATGAATGCATCATCCTGTATATTGCTTGACTTGATATGGCACTAAAAAGTGAACATAAAATGTACAGTTGGGTAGGTACTTATTTATGGTGTGTGTTCTGTCTTTCTAAAACGGATGAAGCGTTGTTCATATTATAACAATCATTTAGATATCTGCTACGCATTTTGCCCTGTTTCTTTGCTTGAGATGTGACTTGAAATCTCTACTTTTTAATTGATTTTTCTCTATTTGGAAATGCAACGGACGAGCCTTTTAAAAATCAATCGAATCGAATTCTCACGCGAGTCCAAAATCATCTCTTATTATATCTGAGTGTGTGTATCGACATGGTACTTTTACTATATAGGTCGATAACGTCTGTGTCTGTGTCCTCCCGTCGGTTACTTAAATGATTTGAAAGGGTGTAGGTATACAAGCAAGTTTAAAAGGTACCAAAACTTGTGTCAATGACTTCATTGTCCCTGGAGTCTGCAAGATATCCAGAATACTTTAACGGGATCATCGACCGGTGGTGCAGAACTTTTTGAGAGAATATTCTTTCTTTTAATTTATCTATGCCATTTAAAACTTATACCAAAATAACACCTAAATGCGTTTCTAATGAAGAGTAAAGAAAATTTATAGCAGCGTGTACTATTAATGTATGTTCCCGACAAAAAAGAAGTACCAAATTGAATAGCACTACACGCGTAAAAGCAGTTGAGCATGTAAGTTTTGTGCATTTAGAAGAAATAAAATTATACATTGGTTTCGGTTTTAGGGCATGTTTCTTGTTTTGTGAATGTTTTCTATTCTTGCCTTTTTCCTTTTTGATTGAGTTTCCTTCCTCGTGGTTGTCATTTTTTCTATGCACAATGTGATACAGTCTGATACACCATCCATCCGTTGTTATACCTTTTTGCAGAGATAGAGTTTTCCACTTGGATACTTTGATTTTGATTATTTGTGAGCCAGGCTTGTTGATGTCTCTAATAGACGCACTGATAAATGTTACAATGCATCTGATATTTTTCTGATATCTTTGTAAATTCATATATAGATAGGCTGAGAGATTGATATCAATAGCTTAAAAATTCTTCATTGAACAATGGTTACAGAGATCGCAAGAGAAATTTTACGACTTTTTACGACATGTCAAGGCAATAAGTTAGACTCAAGGTTTTGTCACTTTTAAACATATATGTTTGTATACCTCTTCCACTCCTATATTGTGTTATGAGGATTGTCTTGAATAAAGCAAGAATCGCACTTTTGTGCTTCTTTCTCGCTGATACGAAACTGAAGATGTAGTAGTGGTATAGCTACTTACAGCATTAAGTTACACTGGGCTGCTTGCTGACTACTTGTTCACAGAAGAAAAAAACGTTATCAAATTTCTTATTGTTGCGGTTCAATCAAGCACAAGTAACAATTTCACCGTAAATTCAGCTTTCATATATGAACGCAAGTATAAGTATGATCTATCATGGTTGCATAAACGCCCAACCAAAAGTTTAAAAATTGTTGCGTGTATTTTAACCGCGTTGAGTGAAATTAGAATCGGTTGTTACATATCGCACGGTTGTTAAAATTGTGGGCTCAATCCAATGCTTGTAATTTGAGGGTACTTTCTGGATATGTAGGTAATGTATGAAATATGAACGATTGTATTCACCAATGATTTGTTCAATGGAAAGGCTAAGGAAAACAGCATGTTTAGCATGTGTAGTTAACTTTAAAATGGTGTCTTTAGATAGATTCGAAGCATTACAATTCTTTATTTGATTATTCCTGCTTCAGACGCCTAATTTTTTACAATACCGAATCTAATGGACTTACATGGCGGCTGCCTTTTCTTGCCGATTTCCGTTTTGATTTAAAAAAAATCCTTTACGTACTACATTAGGTAAACTTATAGTAATACATGACCAGGAAAGTGTGCAAATGTTGGAGAATTAAATCTGTGACAACTCAACCCTTCAAATGTCAAAAATCTTCACAAATAAAATAAAATGTCTGACTGGTAAGCCTATTAGTTGAACATGCGATCCGTGGAGCTGCTGACAACTTTTTATTTTGGGACCTTTTCATATTTTCTAAATGTCACGTTTTTATGATTATATCTTGTTGCGCGAGCAAGAGATGATGAAAAGAGGGAAAAGACAAAGACAAAAGGCTTGTCAGGGGGAAGATGGTTGAAGCTTTTGTTGTGGTAGTCTTGCCTGCATTCACGTGTTGAACGTGATATTTCCAACGAAATATAAATACCTAAGCTCGGTTAACTTTTCTGAAACCGTCTAATAACTTTGGATAAACGTTATAGAACATCATATAGGATTAAAAAAAGACCCTGTTGCATATTGTTGTATAGCTTGTATCAAATCTTGACCTTTTTCAGAGGAAAATGTTTCTGTCTTTGTGCTAGGCTTGCTGATGGCTTTATTATTCATTTACTACTAGCCACATTACAGCAATATGAAAATCCTGAGCCAATCTGTGTGTAGATACTCGTAGACTTTTAAAGAGCATAGGATTAGTTCCATGAACTAAAAATGACTGTAGCGCAAGTAGCAAAGCCACATCGTTTTCTGTTTAAATAACCTGGCAGGAAATTTCAGAGTCAGAGCTTTTTAATGCTCGGTGAAGCCAATAATCCAAATAAATAGTGTGTGCGTAACAATTTTCAGACAATTTACATAAGGATAAAGTATGATGGCATGATGGGATTTATAATGGTTGGAAAGCAGCAAAGTTGATTAGGGTTTTTAAATACTTTATATAACGCACACATATTATATATTATTGAGGTGATGAGAGGAGATTAAACGTTGGAAATGTTGAGTATATTATACCTTGTGTAATATGAAGTCTACTCACTCGCCACAATGTCTTTCTTGGAGCATGCAACATCCGTCATCATCTCTCTTTTACTAATTTCACATGATATCCCCAGACAATTCTTCATCCAAATCTATCATCAACAAAGCTCTTCTCTTCAAAAAATATTTTCCTGAAACATCGTCATGATCATTCTCAATATAATGCAGTATATTTAGTTTGTACTTACAATGCATGTTATGTGGAGTATCTACTCAGGTTATCTTGTGTAAAATCGAGAAAGCTGGAGCAATCTGGTATATTCCTTGTTGGTAGGCGTTTTGGTAAGATGTGAATTTCAATCTCTGTGTCTGTTATTGTGGCAAGATTTGTTTTCTTAAAACAGAAGTAGAAGGAAGATTTTCATAATGTATTCGCTCTCCCTAAAAAGCAAGCATTGGACCAGATAACCCTCTAATATAAATATGTTCTGCACTCTCTTGTTTTTTCTCACTCACAGGAAATCTGATCTCTACGTGGTGCACACTCTACGAGATTAAATAGTTTGTATCATGGTTAGTTCTGTGTCTATTTAGATTTGGGCTTGTACTTCCTCTTCCAGGGTAAACTGACAGTTCCGCTCATCATTTTTTATTATTGCTCAAGTCTATTACTGTTTTCAGTAGTGTTCCAACAACTGGAAAGTATAGCTGACCGCAAACTGGTAATATGAGATAATAGATGTGATGATGAATAAGTGAATAAGCGTTTAGAAATAAATGCATCACAGTTGATTAAGTAAAATATCTTGCTTTTTCGTCCCAAGACATAATCAAAGATAAACTACCACGAAACAAAAGTTTCCGCATTGTATTGTCATCATCGTCCTTAGTCGAAAAAAATAGTTTTTTTGACAACATTTTTTCGAGTGAAAATTCTATGCAAAATATAAAAAATATTCTTTCCCCTTTATTTTACCACACTACGCACAGTTTTCTTTCTATTGTGTTTATAATATACATGCAGAATGGAATAATATTCATGTGAGTATATACTCGTAAGATGTACTCGGTTCAAATAACATTTTTATAGTCCTATCACCGCACATTTTACTTTCCTTCTTCTGTAGAGGAGCAGCAGTGAAAAAGGAAGCCTGCTGCCTGTCGCATCTCATCGCAGTCAGTTGAGTATATATAAAAATGTAACTTTTCGTCTATCGTCTATATTGCGTGTCTTTTCTAAGATGCTGATGGTTGTTTGTTGGTGCTACTGCTGCTGGTTCTGCTTGTGCTGCTGGCGCTGTTACATTTTTAGTGAGCAGTTTACGATGAATTGATGGACAGAGAAACGGCCAAGACGAGCCATTATTTAGCGTATTATAATAATAACATGTCTTAAAACGGTGAAACATAGTCATAAGCCATAACTCAGTTTATGTTACTGCTACTTTGCGTTCGGGGGAATAATATTACGACCAAAAGAAGTTGAATGGAGCTTGTTATATAAGATATAAAGTTTCAGGGATGTAAACATTACTTAAATTGTATATACAATATGTATTTATGAGATATATGTCGAAAACGCAATAGCAAGAGTTACAAGTATCAAAAGAGTGGCATTTTAATGGACTAGATTTTAATGGTACAATTTTGCAATCGAGGAAAGTGATGCTTCGAGAATATATCTTAACTATCGTATAGCGTATTTGGCTGTGGGGTAAGACTCAAGTGGTTTTTCTTTGTGTGCGATGAATGAGCCAAAAAATACTGAAATATATTGTAAGTGATTTTTTGACAATTCTTGTATGCATGGTTTATATGGAATAATATGTACTTGCTTTGTTTTACATATAAATCCCTAAAAATCTACATGCTTAAATGAAGCTCAACGAGGAGTTCAGTAGGGAAGTCAGTCAAATTTGACTTATTGCGCTTATAATTCTTGCAATACATGAATAATTTTTTACTATGGAAGAACTTGATAAAATTTTCCATTACCACACCATCTCACTGACATTTTGTACACCTGTAACATTAATCATAACTGGGTTAAGTAGATTCTCTTGTTAACTCAAAAGAATGTTTGCCTTGAGCACTTGATTTCATGCACGATAGAACGGTTCATGTCCTGTGTCGCTAAAAGAAACTTTTGATAACTTTTCACGTGTCCTATAAGCAATCATGCCACCAGAAAGTCAAAAACTTGAGAAACAAAACTAGAAGAAAATCTAGAGATACGCTAGTAACACTAATTGTTTTCTAACATGTATACATGCACAGAATGGAATTTTCCATTTTTTTAAGCTTATATATTCCCTTTTTGATAATCCCAGACCAATTATTATTTTTTCTGAAGAACGACTAATTAGTAAAACCAGAACATGTTGTTACATGAATACGTTAATTTAAAATAGTGAAACATTTTTCATATTTCTCCACATTGGTTCACATTTTAATATTCATCATTAGTCATCAACTCATCAGCTTTCCAGAGTTGAACCAGAGATAGCTAATTAGTTAATTGTGATTCTGGGGTAAAACTAGTTCAGTCGCATTTCCTCCCAGCGATAAGTTTAAAGACATGCTCTTAGTTTTAATCAGTCTTTTGATGAATGAAAACGATAAAATGGTATTACAACATCTTACAAAACCGGAAGAGTTTATCTATTGTTAACAACTCAACTCCAGTATATTCTGCAAGTTCACAGCTGAGTAGAACTTATTATTAGTTAATTTTTTCATGCATACATTTTGAAAAAATCAAAAATTGTTTAAATTGTTACAGTTTTGAGCTATTAATGTTTTGCAGTCTCGTAAACTCATAAAAACGCCCGTCCGTATTTATTTGTATGAAAAATAGTAAATATGAATATTCAGTGCTAGTCAATTCAATACAGCAATTTATGCTTAACGCATCATAGCATTCCAAACAAGAACATTTTTTATCACTTTACATTATTTGTTTGTTTGAAAATAATAATTATTACTATTTCATCGAGAAACCTCCATTAACAGTTACACACAGCTTCAATTTTATGGCGCAAAAAAAGTTTTATATTTCCTTGCTTGTTTGGTTCATGTACGTACGTGTAGTAGTAGGTATGATATAAAACCTAATGCTAAACATTGTAGCAGTAACCAAATTTCAATACCATTTTCATCATGATCATCACTTTCGTACAAAATAATATTCAAATTTTCAGTGAAGAAAAAACGTTTTAAAAACTCCATTTCTTCTTCTTTGTTGATTTAATGGTTAGTGGGCTTAAATAAAACTTGAGTTAATAAACATCATGGGTGACCAGATGCACCCTGCTGTTCCACCACTCCAGAATCCCAATGGGAAGCCAAATCATGTTCTACTACCACCAACTCCAACCACCACCGTCATGGATGTTGCTCTTATTCTTTTTTTCGTGAAGATTCTTATACCCTAATATGCAAAGTTATAATAATATCATGCAGGTTTTCAGTTTCTTTGGTCTTTCTTCAACTACATATGGGAATAAATGCATACCAAATTTATCATGTTCTTCGTTCCACTCCGCCATTCTGCATTATGCATACAGTCTCACCACCAAATTGTAAAAAATTGTGATGAGAGCAAAATACGCTTCTCATCATCGTGGGTTCTCCAAACAGGGGATGAAAACATTCTCAGCATTTCTAGCAAGAATCAAAAATATTTTGGGTGTTTTAAAGTTAATAGAACAAATTTTGTCTCATAGATAGTAATAGTAATTCGTTGGCAAATAACGTAGTTTTCGGGAATTTGTCTTGTTATCATTCAGATCCCAAATCGAAATCAACAAACAGACTAAACAAATATCAGAGTACAAAACAGGCTGATTCTCTTTGTAATGGGCGGGGTTAAATACTAAAGTAGTAATTATAAAGGTAGTAGCCACCACTCAATATGTAGAACAACCAATAAGAAGCGCTCATAACTAATCATATTCATAAATTCATGAAATCATGAAGCATTACCATACCACAGTTTATTCGGTTACGTAAATTAATTCTTAACATAAAGTGTTTATTCCTAAACTCTGTGAAACCCTATTGAAAATGAGATACTACAAACAATTTTTTATCGTAGTTAATCCATCATTCACCTCTCTCCCTCTCAAATACAACATAATACCAAGAAGGTTGAACGTGTGAAGATTCACGCGTTGTTGTTGGACGGCAATGCTAATGTTTAAATCACGTATGTCATGACAAGATAACATGCCTTGGAAGTAGGCAACAAATAAAAATCTCCTGAGAAAATATATAAACTTTGTTTTCCGTTTATTTGTATTTCTGATGCTTTGCCACCACAGAGAAAGAAAATATTATGAACTATGACTTCATGACAGAAACTTCATGTAGCTAGCAAACCGCTCACACACACAGAGACTACCTGTGAAAATATTACATGTGCTGGTTGCTTTGAAGAGGCAGAAACATGACGTGTCAACTGTCCCATTCCTTTGTTAAACACTCACTGTGTTTCATTATTTTATGATTGTTGTGTGTGTATATGTTACATAGTTCATAGTGATCTGTATCTTTCTCTCCCAGACAGACTACCACACCATTATTGTGCCATCAGTACAATATATACTCCTCTTTAATACATTTTTATAATGTAAGAAAATAAGAAGAATGCCGATGATGATGATATGCTAATGCTAAACAATTTTTTAGTCGAACCTGTAATGCTCAGCGTGAGTCCTGCGATATGAAGCTCAAATTCAGAGAAGATATGGCTAAAAAGGATCACCACCACCACCACGCCGCGCAAACATACACCACACGTATCTCACCCATTATCAACCTATCGTATCATTTCAAATAAATTTCGGCATAAAAAATAGCGAGATGTGTGCGTAATATGCATGATTCTTTAAGTATACGTATAAGACTCCACTTGTGTGTAGAGATGTACCGAAATATTTCCAGAAATATACCAAAATCACTCTTCACGTTTTCTCAAGAAATGAAAACTTGTAGCATCTAACACCTCACCACAAACATTTTGAGTCTTCCTTAAAAAGTCCCAAGTAATATTTTACTAGCCTCTCCTTAATTTTTTTAAAGAGCAAAATTCCCTGTTTTCCTAAAAAAAATCATTGAACATAAAGGTATGCTTTATAAAGCATAAACTCTTTTTCACATATTTACCTCCTCCTCTTCCATCTTATTATCATGCATGTAGTTAGATGAATGGTTAGTCACCTCGCCTCCCCAGTCGCTCTCTCTCTCATTCTATGTGTGCCGTCTGCCTAAAAAATGTCTTTTTCTTTGACTTTCTAACCTTTCTTTTGAAATAAATCTTGTGAAACCAACGCTTGCATGAAGCTACATAAGTCAACTTTGTCTTGAGCGGCAGCATCACAGTCATCATTTACGTGAATGACAATTTGGGATATGCTGTCTAAATATGCAAATCATAATATTACACGTTAGTGAAATTTTTTTGTACAGTACGCGGTATTTTGAGAGAACACTTTGGTGTACCCGCTGCTTTTCATGCGTTGGCTGTGTTCACAGAAAATAAGGACTCTCAAGAGACCAACTATAGTCGTTTTTTCTCTATTTATGATCATCAAAATATTTATCATTTATTGAATCTTCTAACCAAAAACGACATGCCACCAGCAGCAGCAACTGCATTGCTTTATAACATTGAAGCAGAGAAAACATTACATATCCAAAAAGATCCAGCTTACACTTCCTTGATATACATGCATAATATTTTGGTATTTTGTATGTGTAAACTTTTTGACATCTTTGAAAATTATGAGCTGTGGGTGCTGCATTTCCTTCAATTTCCACCATATTTTTGGTAACTGCCTTTAGTTTAAGATTCCGATACATACAAATTTAAATCCTAACTTCAAAACTTATTGGCTTTGGACACTGCGGTAATCCTGCTTACCACCAATAGCAAGTAATACATAGCGCAATATGTAATGTATTGTAACTTTAAGTAGTAACTGTCAATCAGCTAAAAACTGTCCAAATATTTTAAAGAACTCTCTTGTGAAAGCTTACTAACAGGAAAATTTTGAACTCCTCGACAGCATATACGGTATATCGAGTAGACACTGTGTCTATGTAAAAACTTTTGTAAGATTAACTTTTGACAGCAGAATTCAGGATTATTTAGTTGAAGTATTGGGACCTGGATAAATAAGATAAAAGTGCTAGTTAGCCAGTCCTTACCAAGCCTCTTCCTTTCATTTTGCTGTCACAATCAACAGTATTTTATATAACTGTATAAAGTTTGTAGACAAGCAGATGGATTGATATAGGTTTATCATGGTCCATAGTTGAATCTGTATCGCAGTCAGTTTTTTGGAGTGAAACTTCCTACTTCTCTTTTCAGACTTCTATTTTTTGTATTGTCTTGTCTTCCTCAATTTACATTGGATCATCTCATCTATTATGCATCGGTTCAGGAAGATAGATCGGCCACTGAAGCATGAAGAAAGAATGTGTGTGTCAGGGCCGGAGAGGAAGCAACGACAAACTTATCTTTTTTTTCTACCGTCGAAGAGACTTCCCCGCTTACTGGTGTGCATTTTTTAAGCTGTGTACAATGTATGCATATTATATATGCAACCCTTTCAATGTTTTTGTTTCTTATATGAGAACAAAGTTGATCATGATGATGATGATACTGCAAGACTAACAGGACACCGACAAAGACAAATGGACTGGAGAATGTTAAGTATATAAACAAGCTGATACTCGCTGACAAGACTTAAAAAATCGTTGCAATTCTTCTTTCCGTTTCTCACATGCAGACATGCAAACTATCATCATGACCGGTGATAGTACTGGTAAGTGGTGGCTGTAGGGAAAAACTACATTACTATCACAGCAAGTTCAGAACATCGCAATCCAGATATTACTCCTTTCTTTTTTTTTTTTTTGCTCTTCCTTTTTCAATTTTGTGGCCACAAACAAATGTATTATTGGACACATTTTAAAACACTCGTTTCCCAGCACAGATCATACATTACCCAGCCTTTCACCTTTTCGGACTCCTGCTGCTCTACTGCTTTGTGTGCTACCTAAGTAAATATTTACAACTGGAATGAGCAGGGAAAATGAGGAGAAAAAAGAAACCGCTGCTGCCGCTTTTATTTTTTACTTACAGCAGATTTATATGTATTTAGAGCATTGGAATTTTCTCACCTCATTTCCTATTCTGGATTTTTATAAAACAAACTCTTGAATAATGTGTATGTGTGTGTGTTGTCGTTGTCTCTCCTAAATCTCATGTGCTCCTGTATAATTTGGTTGACGGTGGCAGTGATATGTGCTGTTGGGATCCAACGGGTATTTTTATAAGAAGAAAAGGATGTGACGTCTATTTACTCAAGAAGAACAGGGTGCGGATGGATATCCCAGTCAGTCATTCATTATTCTCACTCGCACACAGAGAACATCTACGCCAAAAACATATCTATCCTAAGAGAAAAGAAGGATGCACACAGCTTTATTTGCATAATATCTAACCGAACGTAATAAGTTCCCCGCAGAACAAAACCCCAAGTCTTCGGTTGTACATTTTGGTGTGGAGCAAAGCTTGCATATAAAGTACACGCTTGTTTAAAAGCTACAATGTCAACCCCATGCGAGAAAAGAAAGAGGAATTCTCTTCAGACTCAAAATATACGAGAGGGGAAACAATGTACAAGCTCTACCTACACGTTAAGTTCCAGTTGAATAGCAATGAGAATACAAAACAGACTTCTTGTTAGGAAATTTATTTGAACATTTCCAAAGAAAAAAATTTGAATGTCAACCCTTTCCCATGATATTATTACACATCTCACGATGACGGGCACTCAAGATGCAATTCCACTTATGGCAGACGTGATCATGTACATAAAGAATATCCGCATTTATTATTTGCCAGTGTGGTTTTCTCTCCGTCGATCTGCATTTGATTTCAAGTGGAGTTTGCTCATTGGAGGAAAAATAAGAAAAATGTTTTTGTGTGAAGTAAGGATAAAATAGAATATTTAAGAGAAAGATAGTTGCATATATTGACTATGCACAGTTGTTTTTTTTCTTTTGGGCATTCGTAATATCGTGGTTTTTCTATAAAGGGTGCTACTACGTGTTTTCCTTTTGAAACTATGTGTGTATGCAACCCGTATATATTTCAACCCTTGCTGTGATGACTCGTGATCCCTGTCAAAGTGTAATTTGAATTATGATGCCTTGGAGTATATAGCGAGTGACTAGAGGAGAGATTATGATGATGACGACGATGATGGAGGAGGTGGCGGCTGGTGTGCTTTGCACAGCACGACAGAAAAAATCGTGTATGATTTGCTAGCAAAAAGGCTAATACTTTATTTCCTTGTAACGTGAATGGAGCTGAGTCTTTCGTAAAATTTGTACATTCATGGTCAAATGTTCGTCTTAATCTTTATCCAAGCTCGTTATGTTTAGGATATACCCTACGCAACAATGAACTATCTCTTGAGGAATTATTAAGATTTTTGAGTGCGATGGCAGAGGGACTATACCTTAATGAGCTGATCGCGACCGCCTCCACTAGTTGACCAATAACGAAATGCACACAAAACATCAGTTTTAAAACGAAGGCGTTGTATCAGCAAATGGTACCAAAGGTCTGTCTCATGTAGCTTAAAGCTAGCATGACAATGAAGGCATATAGAAGTCACAAATAGAATGATGAGTTATTGAATTTGAAGGTTGCAATGTGATCTTCAAAAGTATTCAAAACTGTATAGGCGTTTGGCAGTTTTTTATAAGAAGAAACGAGCAAAGCCTTGTTTGCAAAGACCCCATGCGGCAAAACTCCTCCTGATCCCTTTTCCTTAAAAAGAGCTCTCACATCTGAAAATATTTTAGTTTTTAGTATCTACTTAAACAATACTTGTGCAAATGGAATGCATTTTCATCCAATTAAATTATGTTGTGTACAAAAACATCTTCAATGTCTTTTTGAAATTGTGCTCAAAGGAGTTAAATTAATTTTGCTGTGAATGTGGTATGAATTATAAAGGGTTGCTCAATAGAATGGTAGACAAGAATTTTTATTTTTTAAATCGGAAGTTGTTTGATGAAGAAAGAAAGCAACCGCAATTGAACAATGGATGCGTAATTATTAACATTATTGCAAAGTAAAAATGTTGAAGCGTACATTTTTATCTAGTTTTTCAGCCATTGTGTGTGTCTACCCGTTTATTTTTATACTCATAATAATAATAATCGCAATAATAAGTTGTGTATGATGCTCACGTAAAAGTAAACGGTTGAGTGATCTCTCCATGCCAGTTTTTCTCTCGGCATACTATTGATGAGAGGCGACCGCGTATTCTTTTTCTTCAATAAAAAACGAGCTATAGAGCGTCGTCGTGTGTATCGTGTGTGTACCTAACTACGTTTGAGTTCCCATCTGGTTCAAGCTTGGCAAATGAAAATTCTCTCCTGTCTCGTCTATTAATTTTCTGGTCTTCTTTTCTGAAAAACTTGCAAAACGAGATTGAATTTTTTTATGTATCAAAAAATAACAGATAGCTTAACTGTGTAAAATGAAGTATTTACTACTAAATTGCAAATGCCGAAGTAAAAATATCATGGTACACAGGTATTAGTTCTAGTGCTGCTCACTCTTCAAATATCTAGGTATCAAAATCTCATTGACTAGCAATTTTTATGAAAGAGGGTGGTTGGTAAGGAGGAAAAGGCAGATTTTTATATAATTAGTGCTTATATACATTGCAAGCCTCGCTGACCATGATGTTCAAATTATGCCGAGAGAAATTTATTTCTAAATGAGATTCTTCTTGATACTGTATGTTTTTTATCTCATAAATACAGGATGACAAGTGACATAAGAAATATACAGACGTTCTTGTTCATATAGCATTTTAATAAATCCAACCATTTAGTTGCAGCCGACGCCATTTTACCCATATATCAATTCTGGTTCGAGAAACAACAGCCCAGATTGTAACTGCACATTGTTCATATTCATAATGTATGCAAAATCGTGAGAAACTAGATTTAAAACCAAAATATTGTTCATGAAAAAATAATAGCAAAGACAAACATTTGTCAATATTTTTCAAGTTATTGAGGTTCAATTCATCATTTTGTGAAAACACGTTAGGTAGCTCAAAATTAATATGCATATGAAACAATTACCTTTTGGATCTAACTAGAGTTAAAAACGTCAATATTTTATACTTGTGTACTTGTAACGCTATCATTGCATACACGATGTCGGAAACAAACTTGAGACATCTCGTGTTACCAGTCCTCAAGGACAATAAATTTAGCAATATTGCTTTCATCTCGTTTGAATTTTGCCGATGAAATGAGCACAATAGATCATCAATCTTTCAGCAAATATTAGAGATAATTACGATCTCGTTCCTAATATCTTGCCATTATAACTACATGAAATGGCACGTCCGCACTACAGTTCAGATTATTCATGTAGGGAAATTGTTTTTGTAGAAGATCATCCTGACGACAATGATGATGATGAGTGAATGAGTTAATGTCTTATTGCTTTTGGTTTATGGAATGTAAATTAATAAGCTAAATGTCAAAGAGATATCGTAACACATGAAGCTTTGTCGGTCTTATTAATTCAATGCTAAGTGGCTGATTATGTAAAATCTAATGGTAGCATACAGAGGCAAGGGAAAACGCATTTCCCTTGTTATGTCAGCTTATTCGTTGATTTTATATTGTTTGAATAGACGATTGATGTACTTCGGGTAGAATTAAATTCGTTGTGAATACAACGAAAAGCGACTCCGTGATACTCGCAAAGTACAACTGTCAACAGTAATTCATTGATAAATGAATGGAAAAATCCTTGGTTAAAATCAATATGATTCTGCTTTTTACTAGTTCTGTAGTAAACTCTCAATTACAAACGATTTCTTATTGGCATTTTTGCACTTTGAGGAAAAGTAGTTCGAAAGTAGTATTCGATTTCTGTACAGATTACAGATACTTCTTTCATGTGATCCGTTCTGGGTTCATAATGATTAATAAATAGGTCAGCCTTACTTTTTGGACTCTTTCTTATAAATACTTGAGTCAGAAAAACGCGTACACATGAGCAAGTAATTGCGCATAACAAACCAACCTATTTATTAAGTACATCATCATTAAGTTCACAAATGAACACTTTTTCAATGAAAACGAATGTATATGTAAGTAGGAATGTGGAGAAAATAACATTTACTAAAAATATGGGGAAAAAACACTTTTCATTTTATATACTCTCTGTTTCATTAACAATTTTAAAAATACAACTGCAAACTAGTTGTTAAAATTGGTACTGGAAGAATATCGTATTGACTGTAATGCAATGATTATTTGTATTTGTCCATAAAATATTTTTTACAAATATATTTTTCTCAATGAAAAATTGTATATTTATAAAATATATGCATCTTTCATCTATAAAAAGCAGCCGTAAATGTGTAAATGATTTTAATTAATGAATGCCTGGTTATGAGCAGTAGCTTTGGCAAGTGCGTTCTCTTCAAGAAATTAAACTTATGAATGAAACTTACAGTTTTATTGATGTTACTACTATGTATATTTCATACCTTACGATGTGTCATTTTTAGCTTATCAAGTAGGTGCGGTATGCATAATAAATGCGAGTAACATCATTTGCGTGAGTTCTGAAGATATAAGCTCATTAAATAAGATGTAAAACGATATAATGATAGCTAGTAGAAGTTGTCATACTCATAAGTTAACAAAATGGGCAATTCGTTGCCTCTAAAACGAATGTAAAATTTCCCATTAAAACCCTATTACTCTTGCATAGCACGCTACAAAAGCGCTACTTTCAATTCTCATGTCTTTTTTTTGTTGCTGCTAAAAGCATGCACTCGCACAATACTATATGTACTTGTTACAAGTAGGAGGACTAAGAAGTACTCTGGGAAATGCTAAGAGGAAAGAAAAAAGACAACTCGTAGAAAATAAAGTACGCTCCCGATAGAAGAAAGTATAGCGTTATATATATGTGAGTTACTGCCAAGTGAGCGGATTCCTTTTCGTAAAAAGAGTAGTCATAATGGTGGTCGTAGGCACCATAATAGATAACATTATTGTTCCTGTGATAGATGATAACGACAATTTAAACGAGCATTCATTCTCAATTGCATACACGCATGCACCACATTAAATGTCATGGTATACATAAATACCTACACATTACATATAGTTGTACATATAGCAGATCTCTTTTTAAAAAGCTGACTACAGATGAAATTTATGAGAATATGTAATACACGAGCCATTTTTATACTATTCTCTCTTTTCTCTAACACAAAAGCACTTGACAAGATATCCCGCAAAAGCAGTGTAGCAATGCATGTATACCCCTAAATTTTCTTTGTACTCTCACAGATTATTTAATATAATCTGCATACAAAGCATGCATTTACACTACAACACTGTTTTATACAATGTTGCTTTTCTAACAAAAAAGCTAGAGCAACTGAAGCTCTCCGAGTAAACTAGAAGTGAGCCATCTAAACTGATATTGATGTCTGGTAAGAAGTGTAATGATTATTATTATTGTTATTGCTTACTACTTACCTCAAATTTCGTCGTTTTTCTATCCCTCTTGTGCTCCTCGACATGTAACTTTATGATGTAGTCATTCGGTTATGTATTGCGTAATGTGTTAACTTTGTGTAAGAAAAAGTTAAACAACATTTATTGCTGCGTGAGGCAAAGCAGTAGCTATGCACCTAATCATTTCAGTTAAAATTGCAGTCATAATCATTCTTCTCTCTTTATTACAAATGAAAACTTAGTGAGAACTGACTGCAAACATTTTAACGAGAAATGATTTATGTTTATTATGTGTGATCATGATCAAATTCATGGCTCGAAACGATTTGAATTGGTTATCAGTGGTCATTTTATTGCAACATTTCGAGTGTATTATTGGCACGGAAAAACATGTACATTCTATTGGATCCCGTCTACATACTTTTATTATTATTTTTTTCAAATACACATGTCGTCAAAATCTTTGTTTTGAATGCTGCTGTATTTGTAGTACGTGTTTGCATTAAATTTAAATTGCATGATTGCACGATTATCTGAGTATTAAATCGTAGTGATATAGTTTTTATTGTTATTATTATCATGATGATGCAGCTCTATAAACTTGTTCAATAAATGTAGCCTGTTTATCGTCAATTGTGGTCGTTAATGAATACATTGAAATATCCAATGTTCTTGTTATGTTGGATTAATGATGCTATAAATATTAATTTTGAAATCAAATACTGTGTTGCAGGCACTCAAGTGAAAGTTGGTGCTGTAAAACGAGCATAAATATGTACCATACAATTTTCTTAAAAGAAAGGAATTTATGTTGTTTGCCTCTTTTAGAGCTCGGATCAACACAGGGCTATTGGAAAAGTAGAGATGAAGTCCTTCCCTACCGTACGTCATCAACATTTACATAAATACTATTCTCTTTGCATGCCACATAGGTTACAATGTTTGGTAGATTGATTATTTGTAGTTATTGTTGCATTTCAAGTGTACATCTAACTTCCTTTTGATATTTAATGGTAATGCAGTTATTTCTGATTCGTTCGTTCGTGTTTCCAAGATTCTGAGGGTTTTTTGTGGTAAACCCATGAAAGCGTTTTGCATAAACCAAAAGACTTAATGTCCTACTGTGCTGAAAAGCTTCAGGGATGGAGAAAGAAGAGCAAGCTAGAATTCACATCTATTGTGATTGTAGACTCTGTCAGTTTATCTTTTTGCTACGAAGTTGCATCTTACTGTAGATAATAGTGTTATAGAGGGGGAAAGAGAAGAGTATGCAAAGCCTAGGATTTACTAAAGCCTATACAACTTCCCAAACATTCGTACCTACGATTTTTGGATTTCTTCAGAATATATTAGTTTAGTTTTAGTCGTATTGATGCGTATAGGTAGTCACAATCATCATATGTATGATTGAAGGCATCTGTCCATTTCATTTCATCTCACAAGAGTTTCCATATCTCAAAATAGAGAAAAGTTAGAGTTACACTTGCACTTGTGCAATTTCCACGAAGAAAAAAAATGGAAGAAAATGCACTATCTGCAACAACTGACTTTGCCACTACTGACAACTGATGTACGTGCTGACATCATATTGTGATAACTAAGATGAGTGTGGTATGGTATGTGTCCATGCAGGTTTTGAATGAGATATCTATATCAGATGAAAATAGCTGAGTAACTTGGAATTTCAAAGTAGGGAAGAACGGTTGAAAACTGAATAAATAAGCCGGATTTGTTCTGGATTTTTCGGCAAAATCAGTATGGGTGAATATGAATGTGTGCACAACTGTTGTGGTGGTGCTGTCACATTTGATACACGACAGGCATCCTTGTGGGCTCAAAAAACTGACAAGAAACAAACTTTTGAGACAGACTTCCTTGAGGAAAGATAAGAGTGTACCATGCTCTAGTATTTGTCATTGTTCTTTTATATAAAATTTTTGTTTTGTTAGTGCAAGCATACATAATGTTGTGTAAAGAGTGCCTTCTTCTAGATCTAGATTAGTTGGGAGCAAAAATGTTTTGATGAAAATATTTTTAAAAAACACGACGTATGCATAATGTCTTCCTTTTATCAAAGTAAAATAAATAGCACATTGAAATATTTTACTTATGCAAAAGTCATGTTATAATTCTTAAGCATGTCTTGTCAGTTAGATTGGACTTGAAAAATTTGCAAAATTTTGCTGATGTCGGTTCACACAGTCGATTTACAGCATTTGTAGCAAGCTCATGCGTTGGTTGCATATGTTTGTATTATTAGATGATGGTGATGCAAAAATGAACATCAGTCAGCTCACGATTCAATGAGTACACTCTCAAGGATTTGTTTCTTCTGCGGAAATGATAAAGCATTCAATCAGTAATAGTCATAGGTCCCAAAAGTACACACGCGAGGCTTTTAAACTAATTGAATTTCAGCATGTATTCGCAGTTTCATCATATTCTGATAAATAGAGTACCCCTTATGCAGACTATACTCAATGCTCACAATTATAAAATCTGTGTCTAAAGTTAGGTTTAAATTGAGACCAACATCCCTGTTTGAGCGAGGGAGCAGCCCAGCAGCCCGATGCAGTCTTCTTTCTTATGTATCATTTCATATTATCATTGTTCATTAGGTACATCGATACTACTCCAACTAAATAGTGTTATTTGCAAGTCAGTATACTAGGGGTAAAATGTTCCCATCGAAAGGAGATATGATATCCTGCGAGTTTAACTGGATAAGTAACGATAATTGTTGTCACTCCCTTCATGATCAAGAGAAAGGTCCAATAAAATAATTGATTTTGTTCGATTAGTAGTATCACACAAGCAGATTGTTTCCCCATCTCTTGTATATTCAATTTCCGCTAAACGTGTTTTCCTCATCACAGTTTATCTCACCCACTCTCCATTGTCTTCACTATACCCATCATATGTATTCCGAATCTGACTTGATTATCATTCTTTTGACTTAACTCATGATATGTGTTTCAGTCTCCGAGTTTGCTATTGGCCTTACTTCTAGTTAGTCATAACCAGCCCATGCTATGGTAGTATGTAATAAGATATATTTATTAAGCTTTCGTGAGGCTCGTATGAAACTAAAAGAACAGTCCTTTTATAGTATATCTGTTCAATTGACTTGAGCTCCTTTTTCCTATTCTTTGTGAATCTTTTAAATGAAGCTCCGCACTGACAACAACAAAGTAAAAACGGTACCATAGTTCATACCAACGAATTGAAGAGAAAGGAAAAGAAATGAGAAAGAAATTCCTTCATTTCTCCCTTGCTCACTTTTCTCTTCTTCTTAAGCCATATTATTAGAGTCAAGTCATAGATTCGGATTAGATCCTGATAGACCCAAAGAACGTCTCTAGTGTAGACGTCTCCATTGTCCTTCTACGCCATCCCCAGATATTATTATTGTGCAGCAAATTCTCTGTTGTCGGCCTCCGCCTTTATTACGTCATGCATTTATATGAATAAAAAATGAAGAGACAGAAAAAAACAATAAGACGAACGTAATGCTCCAAAACTGACATTAGACTAAATGAGGGGATTAGTAATGTCAAAGATTGATCTTAATTTACTGTGTTTGCCAGCACCAAACTTTTTTTTCTTCAAGAGTTGTTCTAAAAAATTAAGCATGTTTTCTGTGATGACTTGCAAGTTGGAGATTCAATACCTTGTCCATTGTCTGCATCACATTCATATATAATGCGTTATATGCAAGCCAAATAATGAACCTAATAGGGTAGGTAATTACTTAATACATGAAAAAAATGAGTTCCCAGTTAAAACCAAGAGAAATGAGATTTTTAAATGGAGAAAGACAAAGTACTTCATTTATAAAAACTGCTCGTAAGGGCTCAAAATTCATATACATATAGAATGTAAGATTGCTAAACATTGCTGAAATTTAGATAGCTTTCAGCCAGCTAGAAAATATCCTCTAATTTTGTTTAGAAAAGGAGAGTTACCGACTAAGTTCATGTCTGCACATATTAGAGAAAAATTTCGTGGCAAACTGCCTTCCAAAATAATAGAGAAATGTTGGTTTCCTCTTCTTTTTTTGTCTTTCTTCAGCTGCATTTTTACTAAATTGTATTCGCTCTAATACTTTTTCCATTTTCCATCTTTAGCTTCTTTGTCATGTTTCATGTCTTCTAATACCACTGATATTCTTGCTTCGCTTCCCTTTTCTTGTGTCATTTCTTTTTCTTGTCAACTTATTTTCTCTCCTTATGTATCGCCCTCTTTTTTCTACTTTAAGCGCTTGGCTGCATCGGTAGATCCCTATTGGGTCTTGTTGAGACGAAAAAAGGTCTGCTATATATTCCTGCTCTCTGTATGCAATGCATTTAGCAGTGGGGTAGATACATGGAGTATTGCTTCTTTTCACTGTGTGTGTGCAATGTGCATATCTATCTTTGTGCTTGGGTGTCTCTGTTTTAAGTAAAAAGTAAATGAATTACTAAAACAACTTTCTTGACTTGTTTGTTGTTATATTTATATATTTGTGTAGGAGTTCCTATGAGCTCAAACCCACTGGAATGGACGGGGAACGTGACAGTTCGGAAGAAACGGAAGCCCTACTCGAAATTCCAGACGTTGGAACTGGAAAAAGAATTCCTATTTAATGCTTACGTCTCCAAACAGAAGAGATGGGAGCTGGCAAGAAATCTTAATCTCTCTGAAAGACAGGTTCGTGCTCAATTCTCTCTCTTCCACTTATGAAGTTTTGCCCTGCTCGCTGATAATTCTTTTCTTCTCATGTACCACTTTAATACTTTGTCATTGTGTGTGATATGACTCCAAGTGACAAGCAAGATGACTAAATCCTTTTTGGGCTCATATCCGAAAATGATATATGTATATGTCTATTCACTGGTGTCTGCGGATGCATAACCGCTCATCTAGTATTATGTTTTATGCCTGATTCATTTGTATTTTTTAGGTAAAAATTTGGTTCCAGAATCGACGAATGAAGAACAAGAAAAATAGTCAGAGGCAAGCGGCTCAGCAAGCATCTCAGTCTCAAGCTCAAGATCATCACGGTCATCATAAGTAAGTTACCTTTTGATAAATATGACATCACATTGATATGATATATGAACGCACGATATTTGGAACAGTTTAACATTTTGACTGCGCTGAGATAATATCTGGTAAAATTTGGCCTTGTAGATAAAATGGAAATATCTCGAGGCACTAATAATTGCATTCTTCTGTTTTGTTATTCATGGCACTAGTAGCAGTTTGGTTGTGCGCTACAATTTTGGTAGTGACAATCTGATTAGATTTTAGCACACTAACAGAATAATCAATATGAAAATATCTAGATGAAGCATTGATAACTAAGATTAATAAATATGTTTACCAACAATACAATCGACTACCAAGAAAGTCCATATGTGAAGCAAAACAAAAGTTGCTCTAAATGTGGTTTCATTATTGCCATTTTACTTAACAGAAGACACATTGCCGACTTTTCAATTGAAACCCGTTGTAGTGCTTCAATCAGACTTAAAATGATACACAACTTACCTATAATATGCATTCAGTTTGAATTAGTAAACGTTGATATACTGATTATCATTGTACTCCGCATGTGAAAAATTCACATGTGTAATATTTTATATTCATGCATTCAGTCTGTTTGTCTACATCCCTGAATATTTAAATATTAGATGTGATAACGTTTATCAATGGAGGGATGAGTTATTCGTTAATGTAGGTCAAAACTGCGTGTAAACATTCATGCATAAGGTGCTCATTGAATTATGCATCAAGATTAAATTATTCTGCATGTACCTGTAAACGTTTGTACAAATTTTGATATGAATAACCTTTCTCCTCTGTGCTGGTTGTTGTTGTTGTTGCTTTTGAACTGCAAATACTGAGCATTCCCAAAAAGATCAAGGATACTCCTCCAACAACATGACTAGGTACTTATTATTTGTCGTGACCATTTGATGTTGTGCAAGCTGAGCTGGATAATTGTTTATCACTAACGCTGTAGTGCCATCCTGCCACTAGTGTGTAGTTGTTTTAGAGAGACAGGTGAATAAATATGCATGTCATTTCCCATTTTTCCAAATGCCAATCATTTTTCGCATAGTGCATACTTTGTTACCCAAAATTCCTCTTATCAGCAAAAACTTTTTGCGTGACATCATGTTACAAAACTCTAAAAAGTGGTAGGTTACCTAAATAGTACAAGCTGAAAAGTGAAGAGGATTTTTTGTCATGTGCAGAGAGTTGAAAATGATATGGTTGTACTTGTACACTTTGGAGGTTGACATCATTATAGATATCAGTCACCCAAAGATACACTATAATATTCACTCTGAGTAGCGATATCAGATTTTGAGTGGTTGTTATTTGGCTGTCACGCAGACAGCTCATAATCTGTACAAGTTGCAGAACAAGAAAAAAAAACAGTACCGTTGAAAACTGTAAGAGGAGAAGAGAGCGTTCATAATAATATGAGATGGGAGACATCTCCTTTTGCTTGCCAAGCAGCAATATGATTTTTTTCCTTGATAATTTGATAAATTTTGCACGTTTAAAGGAAATTTTTCAATTTGAATCCTCACATGAGTGTGTTGAGACGAATATCATTATAAATTCTTCGTCAAATAGACATCTGGGTAGATGTTACGTAGAAAACAATCAGACAACAAGAAATGCTTGTTTCGTGAAATAACATGTAGGTACATGGACGTAGAGCTGCGTGCATGTTTGAATGAAACAGTTGTTGCATTTAATTGTGTAGGCATTGGCACGAACTCAAGAATAAGATGAAGGTTTGCAATGCTCTGCTAAAACGCAAACAACAGCACATCATCTGCACAATGGCGATTGGACTTGATCAATTGAAGTAGGCGTAGACCAGCTTTCCAATCGCAGTCATCGTCGTTGATCAAACTTATCGAAAGAACAGATTTTAAGCAGATTAAAAAAGCTTACGGTGGGGCAAACAACACAAAATCTCTTCTTCTTGCCTTTGAACAAGTTGAAAGAAAAGGAGCGACAAGATGTGCATTTGCATTTTAGAATTCTAAACGAACGTAAATATTGTTTTTATACATCTCTACGAATTAAAAATGTATCCAAGTCTTATTCGATAAAACGTCAATAATATGACAAGTGCTAACTCGGGCAGAGAATACAAAGTTTGTGTAAATTTTGACAATTCAAAGTTCCTTATCATTTATAATATGCGCTCAGATAGATTGAATACATACATGACGATGTTTCTGACTCCAACAGCTAAAGAACAATGTTTTATCGAAAGATGAGTTTTTTCAAATGTAGAGAAAACACCCTTGATTGTGTACTTTTTTCTTAAAAATACAATAACAGTCTGACTAACGAAAGTATCGTATCGTGTAACAGTTTGTCTGCTTTCTTGACTCTTTTGAACAGAAGTAGCGAACATGTATCTAGTTTCAAGTACAGCCCAATTAAGAGGTAGAGCAAACCGATTCATGAAGAAAAAAGGTTTTAGCGAGATTATTAATGCAAAAAATCATGCTAGACTGAGAAGTTCCATCAACATTTTTCATTGAAGCTCATATAAAGGCGTATGCTTATAGTTTTTCTTAGAGTTGGGTCTCCTCAAACGCACCGAGGTAAGTGGTAATTATATGGAGACACAGTATCTAAAATGATATCACTAGAAAATGACGTTATGCTACCCTGCTTTGACGTACATGCATTACCATTTTTTATGAAAATACTAATATCAATATCTATAAGCACTTGCTGCGATGTCTCATCAATAATGCGTGTCATCTTTATAACACGTTTAGTATCTATCCTCGTTACATGTATACGAATCATATATGGGTTCGCCTTTTTCCTCTACTTGTGTTCTTTTGGATATATGTAGATTAAAGACAGGGAGCAAGATATCATAAAACATAAGAAAAGCATTAGCAACAAAATATAATACAATGCGCGGTTTGTGGTAACCGGAGTTGTTAAAGCTCCAGCTGGAGTAGGTGCTAGTGCTGTTTTTTCTGGAGCTGTCCAAAACAGTAATTGTACATACGATGCCACTTCTATAACTTTACTAGTTGATGCTCACACATCTTTTTCCTTTAGGTATTAACTACTACTCTGCATATTTTGTATTCTGAATTTTTAAAAATGAGTGGCTTAATGTAAATATTAATTGAATTGATATGGTATTACCTATGTTTAATGTAAAACAATCTTAATGATAAAACAACTATTTCAAATATGGCACATTTTCCCTTACGATCACCGAATTATGCAATTTAGCTCCATAAGTAGCATTAAAAACCCATGATTTCATACTCTTTGGTCATTGTTGAGGGTCATATATCAAATACGACTTGTTCTTTAATCGCTTACGCAAAAGAAGAAAAAAAGTGAGAACAAAAGCTTTACATTAGAAGATGTAGGTTCGTAAAAATAGTAGCTACTTAAACATATTTAGAAATATTTTTTATTTGCAAACATTCTACGCATTATACTTTTTCGGCATTTTTTCTTGTATACATATCAGGTGCTTTCAAAACAGGATAAAAGCCGACAGTTTCCTACACATGTATTCTTTTAACAAGTTTTTTTTCAAGAAGTGTACAATTGTGTTGACTGGCAGACAAGGAAAGAAAGCATTAGAAAAGCTAAAATTGTAGAATAAACACAAGATCGAATTAAAGTACAATAATAATATTAGTTCGCAAATGTGATCGTGTAGGTAAAATTTGTGTACATACTCAAACCATACATACATATATTGAAGAGTTACAATTTACAATACGTAGAGAGTGTGCCTGAAATAAAGAAATACATATAAATATGAGACGACATAGATACGGACTTTTGTGTATATCTACCTATATAAACTTATTGAAAGTAAGAGAAGGGCAAAGATTTCTACATTATTTTAATAATATTTCGTATGCATCTTTTTAAAAAATCGAGTGCTTCACTGACCCATGCTTTGGAAGGTTGATGATTCGTTGAGTGATCATCATCTCATCACTATCACCAACCACTTTATATGAAAAGACACTGACACTTTTCTTTCCCTTACTTTGCGCTTGACTGCAGGCTTTTGTTGATGGCGAAGGGTGATAGGTGTACATCTAATATTAAATATATACCTACACATACATACCATATGCATGACCATCGAAGCAAAGTCAATTCAGACATTCTTTTAACCTAACTCGTTCACAGCAAAACTGAGTAGAGTCTTGCCCTTTTTAACAAAGTTAAAACCGATTTTATCAAAAGCCAGCCGGAAAGACATGGTTTGAGTGACTGACAACTAGAAAGATATCTTCAATCTCTGGCTTCCCTATCTATCTCTTTCTCTGTTCATCAGAAAACCTCTCTTCCCTCTAATTATTTCTTTTTAAATATCATCATATATTTATTTTACAAAATGCACACACATGATATTACATGCCCATAGCTGAACATTCCATAATATTTTGTTTTATCGTTCTATTCAGTTATCCTCCTCTCTGTTTACTTTTTTTTAAATCCCCGCCCCTCATGCCTCCTCTCTGTCAAATCAGTAGTAGTGGCAAACTGCAAAAGCAGTCATAAATTAACCGCTTATATTATCAAGCTCAAGTTATCAAGGAAAAATGATAAGGAGTGCAAAGTTGAAATTAAAATGGACAAGGAAATGACACAACGCTTACTTCAATTTAGACAGGAAAAGTTCTCCTTCTTTTCTTACAATACGAAAGGGTGGGAACGATTCATGTGACAGGCGGCGAACAAACTACGAACAAAGAGATATGATTCCACCAGAACTTATTAATTAATTACGTTAATGGCATATGAAGGTAGATGAATGAGCACACATACTAAAGAATATTGCCCCAATAAAAGAGCACTTGCAAGAATATACTCATATTTTATTGTATCTGTATCTGATATTTAAGCATAGAGTGTAAAAAGATCTTTACTGAATTTTCATGGTTTGATTTTTTAACGTTAAAGTAAATCGAGTAGAAAATTTATTATTCACTAAGTTGTGAAATCGTTAATAGTTATATAGTCTGTTTATCACTGATCATATCCATAAAGCGATAATCTTCTCTATTCTCATTAGACATTATATACTGTGCTTTATTAACTATTATTATGATAATAATTTTGATATCGAAGAAAGTTGAAATCCGTTCTCCCGGTACGCTATTACCCCCGTTTTTAATCTTCACATTGTACTGCACTATCATCTTAGCTTAGTTTTCTAGGCTGGAAGAGGGAAATTGTAACAAGTATGCATAGGGAATATCTTACTATGCCATGTAGACATACCTACGTGAAACTCACCCTCTAAGTCTAAGCCCGAAGTATTCCTTCACAATTTGCGCATGTTGTTTGCAGACTTTAACACATTGTACAAAATTATAAGTACTTTAAGTTTCTGCTCAGATATTGTGCGACGTCCGTAAATCATTCGCCTTTTCATTGTTTGCAACACCCGTGAGTTATTAATTTTTTTGCTGTTTCTTCTGGCTAGCCAATTGTTTTTTCTATTTGTTGCTGATATTCCAGCATATTCTGCCCACTGGATCGTTTTTGTTGCCTTCTTTGTAAAGATTCTAGTCTGCCGACTACAAAACCACCAGCATTTTCCAAGCCTTCATAATATATGATTGTGCTAAAAATTACATGGGAATTTCCTTCTAATTATTTTACTCCATCATTACATAATATGTACATACATTTTGGATCCTCAACAAGCAAGGCTCTTAATACGAATGCCAATTTTCGCAAATGCTGCTAAATTTTTACATTTTGCTTCTCATCTAACGTAGATTGATAAAAAATGATTAAAGTATATAGAAATTCATCTTTTCTGTAATAATAACGACGTTTTATAATGAGAGAAATGTTTGCTTGAAGACAAGCATCTTTGAACTGCCGATAAGGTTCTTGTAGGAATGCTTATGCATCAATTCATACTACTGTTTCCCTCATCAGAATTTACGCTTTATACCTATGTACATGAACACGCATAAACTGAAAAAAATTGAAACTACCTACACGCTCGAATACCTAGAACACGTATGCGCAATGAAATGCCGTTTTATTGTAGTGATAATTGAATGATAAAATGCCCATTCCTTGGTACTCCATGACTCCATTCCTGTAATAATAATTATTGTATTTTTTTCTTCCAGATCTCGGTACAATCCAGCGAATGCCGGTGGTCAGCGATAAAATCCCTTTGTCGTGATGCATAATACATAAGAGCACTGATGACTGAGCAACAACAGTACAGGCAGTGAATGAAACCAAAAACAGTAAATTTTACAAATTTTGACTTTTATATTCTATTCTGAATAAATGCATACTCTACTTCTACAATTCAAACATCACCAGCTTACTTTTTAAACCTGGAATTTGTATCCGTTTATTTTAGTTAACAAAAATGTCTATTTACTGAAAACCCCAGTTCTTGCCCTTGTAAAACAAAAAATGTCAATTTTTAAAAAGATAATTAGGTTCCAGCTTCTTTTGATTTTGCACACTGAATGATATTGTTGAACATTAAGAATAATTTTGTACCATTAGTAATATATTATGCAATGACGGCTACCTTGCTGAGTTCATAGGCAATCACTAGGTATTTATTTCTTGCCATAGCACGTATATGTCATAATATTACCCATTATAAACAACGAGTTCAAGATACAAATTTTACCTCTCTGGAATTTACAAAAAAAGAACTAATTCTAACAAACAGAAAACGGTTACAGAAAACTGTCTAATCTAAAAAACAAACAGTTATATACTTTTTACTAGAAAAGTGAATCAAATTTATGAAAAAAGTACGTAGACATTTTTTGAGTCAGGGAATTGAGAAGCACTCGAACGAAGTAATTTCAATGATCATCATAATAGAAACTATATAAGATGTAATTAGATAACTAAACATAATCCGCTTTAAGATTTCATTTTAAATAAATTAATCTGATAATATTTTCTAAACTACAAGTTGATAATCCAAATAAATGAATACTAAATAGATTTTTGGAAATTTTTGTCATGTACATAGAACTATATTCATGTAACAAAACAGTTATAGCTTTATATACAGTACTGCGTGAAATCAAACAATTAGTGACCATATTATAACACACCTAAACAATTAGTTTAGCTGGTGATGACAGTGTTTGACTATTCATGTAATTTTTATGCATTATGAACTCTACAACTTTCAGTACCCGTGTTCCATGTGTGTTTTTCTCAGATATTGACTAATATATTGTATATGCGTACTACATGGAACGTAGGAACAGTTCACAACAGTAGGTGTAATCTTACATGTATTTTGAGTGCACAGTCATCGTACCGTAGCAAGTAGATAGAGAGAAGACGCAATATTCTACAATATACAGTTTAGCCGTTTCTTGTTTATTTTTACCAAACGAAAATCCTTTCTACAAGCCGTATTATGTGTATGTGAAAAAATGCTGTAAAAATGCGAATGCGTGTCTATTCCATTTTTCCATAAAACAGCATTTTGCATTGTTCAATTTTTGTTTCTCTGTGAAGAATGTGTCAAGAGTGTAATTTTGTGATGATGATGATGAATGTCTCGTCGTAAGTTATATTGACTATCGTAACGATGTATAACCATATTTGTGTAATAGTGTTGTGTAGTAATAATCGTTCGACGTGATTTATTGTTGTTTGTATTGATAAATAGGTGTATAGTAATGGCTTTGTTGAGAAAAAGTAGGAAAGTCTCTCTCGGCTGTAGACAGTATAGAATAGAGATGATGTCGACGATGAAGTATATATATGTAAGTGTATTTACATAATATACCTGTAGGTGGTCTCATAATAACCATTTTTATTCGAAGGCTAAGGAATAATAATTATAATGATGCATACATGTGTACTTGATTAGTGGAAAACTCGTTCGTTGTTGCTAATGTTGTGCTGCCGCTGCTTTATTATTATTGTTTTAAATATTGTACTCTATGTGCTCATCATGATAATGATGATGTGTGGCGAGGTGTTGTTTTCGATGAAAGAAAAACTGGTAATTAGTTTCTGCGCGCGTTTTCCTTGTACGTGTGCAACAACAAATAATAATGGTAGGTACTAGGTGTATTTGAGTGTGCAAAACAGCAAGTGCATACATTGGTAGAGTTAGAGTTTTGTAAGTGTAAATATGAAAGATAATAATAGTGAAAAAACCCCATTTATGTATAACGTGGTCATTCTTATTATTACTATTACAGATTAATCCAGTAAGTGTAATTATAATAATGTAACTCACAATGTTAATTATTTTAACAATATTTCGTCATTGTTGTACTATGTGTGTACTTTTTCGTGTAAAGTTTTGTCAATTTTATTATTATGAATATTATTCTTATTATAATAAACTTTTATTGTGCTGCAAACGACAAAATGTTATTAAATAATTAATATAAACATTATTAATAACGGTAATTTAAAGTAACTGATCAAACCTTCTCCCGGTATTTTATTGTACTTATAGAGAATAGATCACAAATTTACTATGTCTATGTAATGATGGTGGTGAAAACAATAGAAAAGAAAAAAAATAAAAATAGTTGCGACGAAGATTATTTGTGAAACAGTGAAATTGACAACAAAGATGAATCATTCATTGAATAAAATTGTAAGATTATTGAAACAAAAACTGAGCTGAAAAATGTCCATCGTGTTATTTGTTTTTGTCGCGAAAAACTTTATTTTCATCCTATTCATGACATACCAAATTTCATACAATTTATGCATACAACTTACGTATTCTGCCAAATGTTCATAGCTGCCTCCCTGCAACCTCCAAGGCAGTAGATCCATCATCAAATAAAAAAGGAATCTATTCCACACATTTTTTCACAATCATGGAACGCGTAAATTCATTCCAGCAAAGGAGTTCTCGCTTTATCGGCTCCTCTATCGTTCTTACAGTGCTTAATAATGGGAGCATTTATAATGATGTCAAACTTGGCAATGGTGAATCTTACAAGTATGTGATACATTCAATTATTATTTTTATTTCCCGTATAGGTATATATCAAACTAGTTGGTGTTTTCCGTAAATTAGACAGAGCTAGTTTGGAAACAAAGTTCCCCTGAGAAAAACTTATTTACTTGATTTCCATTCTCTCATTATGATTCATAAACCACATGATTTAGTCTTAACTAAATAACGAGGTTGTATCAATAAGCATAAAGACTTATCGCATCTTGCATCGGTTTCAGCTTATAACGCAAGACTCAATGGCTACAAAAGTAGCTTTTAATGTTATATGCATCCAACGACAATAAGTGCATTATGATACGAAAATGAGCTGCGATAATAATGTGAGCGATAGTGATATAGTTTTATTTATTGCATTATTTTAATACTGTATCTAAAACGTTCTTTAAAGCGTTCATCAGCGAAAAGCCGATGCATAGAAATATATTTATTCGTCTTCCATGGACGCAGTTTCACATATTCCTAAAATTTCCGCTTCCCAAAAACGCTTTAGCGAATTGGCTTCCTTCCTTCTATGCTAATATAATATTCATAGCATTTTGAGGGAAACCCAAGTCCATTTAGAGTCCAATCAGTAGCACTGGTTTTCTGATTGGAATCAAGAGAAAATCGAATTGAAATAAATCACTAAATTACTCTGTGACTATATACCGTAAAACATGATGGAGATTATGCCTTCCAGAATAAGTAATAAATCAAATGTAATCTTCTACTAGAGAGGAGTCCACGTGTGAGAAAGAAGACACGGTTGAATTATAAATGTAATATATTATTTTATATTTTCCATTTTTAAGTATTCATAGAACACTCTACTAGTATGAGTCACTTTTACCAAGACACAATATCATCGATTCACCAAACCGTATTTGTTTTAATAAAGGTGTGTGAAGGTTGCACGGTTCGAATAATCGCCGAACTCCTATATGTATGTCACATTTGACATACCCCATGACCCCTTCCATTAGATGCATACTCATCATATTTTGCTGATATCTGTTACAATCAATGACATTTCGAAAACTTTTACATTATGCTGCTCTATCTTTCCTTTTGCATATCACTGGGTACAATATCGTAACATGCAGTGTACAATGGCATAACACAGGTTAATTTATAATTTAAACCGAGTATTTCTACTTCCTAGATAGCACTGTCCTACTTGTGGCTCCAGAGTTAAACCAACAGTTTTTTAATTGTAGCACAGTGTTTTTATTGAAACAAATATGCTAATATTGGCAACGCATGGTTTCAATTTTCGCCTTTTCGTGATGATAAACGAGTCACAGCAGATTAAGTAGGCAGTTTCTACTTATGACTTATTATGATACTGATAACGCGCGTAATTAAACAGCACAGGAAAGAAATTAACGCTCCTTTGATGAAGCCGACACAAAAACCTCGTCATATCATTTTTCTTTCTCAAATATCAACATCCTCATGTGTCACTCGCATTTGTTATTTCAGTAAATCAAATGCTTTTATTGTGCATGTTATTGTGTATTAAGCGTTTGAACATGAAGAAGGTATAAGAAGTAAGCGTCAACTTGTTAAAATTGGTTATAACTAAAACATGTCTTCACATTTAAACTATGATGATTAATTTACTTTTCAGCTTCAATACAGTTTTCAATCATGGGTTGATTTTTATGCGAATAATGGAAAATTGACAGAAAGTTTCTTTTATAATTATACTTAGATTGCAATAAGGGAAGAATGCAAAAAAAACACGCATTACTTATGGCAAAAGTGTAAAGCATAACCTAGCATAGCAAATCGGTCTTCTTAAGATGAAAGTGACGGGGAAACAGTATCTGGTCGTTCCGCTCCATCTGAGGGAGAAACTACCAACCCTTCTGTCCTTCCCTATGTGCTTTTTCTTCGTTGTGTATCTCTACACTCTACATCATATTACTTCTGTATGGATGCAAAGGAACGTTCATTTTCAGACGCATCTCTAGTAAATGAATGAAGATTATTATACTGTACTTGCTGGTTCAATCAAACCCCAGCGATCTACAATGTGAATCTGGAGACAACGTTTTTTGTCCTGCTGCTGAAGCGTCGTTTTGACTGACTTTATGCATTTTCTTCTACCTTTACCATACACTGATAATAAATATTATGCTACGTGCCACTTTTTATTCACATTAAATTTAAAATTAACAGAAGCATCAGGAATGGCAAATCTTTATGGCATTTATAGGCTTGGGTTCTAGCATTAAAGTTGCAAATCAAAATTATCAATCAGCCCGGTAATTATAATTTGAATGGTTCATTAATGATGATGTATACAAGTTCAGTCAACCAAATCATGAGCAATTTTCTCATTCGAATATAATTATCCCTATCGCTGCTGCCATTCAAGCAGGTTTGCATGACTTCAACTTCAAAATAATCATGCACCGAGTTTTAATCACTAAAAATGTCCCCGTGAGCTAGTGAACATGTAGCAAAGCAAAGAGTTCATAACAACTTTCTAACTTTCTGAGTATAATTTATCAACCCTTTGTATCAACTACATAAATCTTCTGCCAAGACACATCTGTAAAATTATCTACTGCTGTGAGTCAGTACTTTTATGCTCGTACAACTTATAAATACATACACGCATGTACCAAATTTTGAACTGGCAACTGGTCAGACAAAATAGTACACAAGAGCAAACTAGGTTCACTTCATATGTAATTTATAGAAAATAAATTGAAAGGGTTTTACTGCCACAGACACACAACTTTTCAAAGCGCCGTCACTTGAATAGATCATCATTAGAAGCAAAAGTAATGGGTTCCTTTATACATTCCAGACACAACGAAACATGCATTGGAAGATGAGTCTACAATTTCCTTCTGTGTATCGAATGCCTCATCGTAATTATACGGACTTATCTATTGGAGTAATGATGGTGATACGTGTATTTGGAACCATTTTTTCTTCGAAAATATCCGTTATCATTATAATGTAATCGAAATAATGTTCCATGTACAAAAAAATCAATACGAAAACCGGCTTGATCAACCATTCAGCAGCACATTTCTCACTGGGATGCAACAATGATTTTCTGATGCTTGCTGTGTGACAGGATTCCGAAAATAATGCTGTATTTCATTTACATGATAATGGAAACGATCCCTTCATCATGGAAATCTTCTTCATGTCACAGTGTACACGCATGTACATCTGTATTTATTTTCAATGCACAATAATATCCAGAATCCACATATCCCATGAGATGAACACATTTTCTACTTTTTGGCTCTAATCCTAATCTCTACCCCAAAAGCAGCAGGGGAACAAGTATGGCATTGCATGCGATGCACGTATAAGGTAAGTACTTAAATTCTCCATCATCAAGATAATATCATACAAAGAATGATGTTTGCTCCGGGCACAAGACTGGTTTTCATTGGTTGTTTCGAGGACATGTTGCCAGCAGCCGGGGCTGGCAAACTGTCAGTCGGACTATAATTAATTACCTTTTCATGTTTTCAACTTCGTGCTGAGAAAGTTTTTAGGTGGGATTTCTGATAAAAGATAAACATTTAATGCTAATGCATATTTTATCAAGACATTTTGTCTATCGTCTTACTATAGTATTTGGTATGGGGGAGTTAGGGGTATGTTTTGTCGGATTATTTTCAAATTCGGAAAGCCTATTGAAATACGATTTATGAATTTAAAAGGCTTATATAGCGTAAATTACTATTGGGTTTAGTTTGCCCTTAAAACATTATTTTGCTTAAAATATAAATATTTGTTTTCAGCATAAATTAGGAAATCCAAATAATGCAAATAATAACAGGTAATATGAATGACTAGTGTGTAAATTAGATATGATTACGAAACATTTATGAAAAGCCTGCTCACAATTCTGTCTCAACATCAAATCATTCTGTAATTTTTAAGATATTGAAAACAAATGCATTTTAAGAGATCAAGGAAGATTAGATTCCCTAAGCATTTTGTATTCCATTCTTTTCATTCTGTAATTGCCATCAGGATTCATACTAAAATAAAAAACACGAAACAGCGAGTTACAGAAAACATTCGTTTTACATCTTATGAATATCAACATTGTTGCATTGAAAAACATTATTTTTATTTATAACGGAACTAATTGCATAACGTTGACAAAGTGCAAGACAATATTTTCTATAATAGGCTCAGGGTTGCATTTGTAAATATTATAAAGCATACTAAAGCAGCAATATAACTTTGAGCATGAGAATTTTATATTAGAAAACTAGCACAGGATGTTATTTTTAAATATGAAAAATGCAGATTCTGACTCGCTTAAAAACTATTCTATTAGTCAGCTTTCCTGTTTTTCGGAACTCACAGAAACAGAAAGTTACAGAAACATAAATTACTTCACAGTTACACAGCTGTACTTAATATTTCTTCTAACTGATCGTTGCTACTGCTGTCACTTGACACGAACATATATTTTTTGTATGCAGTTTACTGAATTTATATTCGAACAAGCCATCGACGGATGTAGCCTTCAGCACGGTTATTCATCCCTTCTATGTTTGACGTTACATATTAGAAGTTTGTGTCACAATTCGTTCCAATGCCTATATGAAATATTTTCCATCCACCCCAATCCTACTTTTAAAACTATTTACTTTACTTTAGCTGTTCTCAATCGTGAAAAAGTATATTCCAGACAATAAGTAAAATCCGAAACGAATATATAATAGCGTGTTTGACAGCATTAGCATTACTTTCCTATAATATGCATGAAACCATTGTCTGAATCGAAGAGATATACATGTATTGCATATTATACTAATGATGACACAGGGATAAAGCATTTTCTGGTAAACTTATTGATAAATCTTGTATTTAGCAGTACTCCATTCTAAACAAATCTTTGTAGTGGCTCTCCTCCCGTAGCCTCCCGATGTTTCACGGACACAGGCGCTGAAGGGGCAAGTAATATACATTGACAGACTATACATCTTTACTTCATATAGGAATTACCCATTTACCTTTTGAGTTTGCATTGTTGTATATTATGCACATATTACACATGGGTAGAAGTAAAGATGTAGTTATATTTATACACAAGTTGTAAATTATAAAATGTAGGCAGAATGTAGTGAAAAGAAGAAAAGTAATAATAATAACGATGACGTGACACGACGTGTCGGACAAACTACAGAAGACGCTTAGTGAGGCTGTGTAGTGGCTCACTACTGAAACTGGCAAGGGCTGATGTTGACGCTATTCTTGCGTCGTTGTTCAGTATTGTTTCTTTAACGAACTCTACGCAAGTAGACAGAAAATGGTGGTGGTGGTGAGGGTAGATGAGACTTCTCAGATGAGAAGCGTGTATATTCTATGACTATTTTTCGTTTCGGCTACGGATGTGTATGGTTTATGGGTAGTTTAACTGTGATGCCTGGCATAGCATGATGTGTTCATAAAAACTGTGGCTTACAGTCATTCTTCTTCAGCTGTTGATGGAAAGTGTTCGCTTCTGACGATGATGAGGATGACAAGGACATGAGCGACAAACCATTTAGATTTTGGTTAGTTCTTGCCAGCACGTTACTTGTGGCAGTTGGTGGTAATAATGGTGGTATATATCGCTTCTATTTTGTTCTACATGCTTTATTATTCAACAGTTTCTAGTTGTGCAATTATTCCAGGAAATTTGTAGGAATTTTGACTCTCCTGGAGGAAAGGTATGCTATCTAGTTTTTAAGTTTGGTTAATAGCTTTAACTTTCACCGCATGATTAAATATTTGGAATAGTTGCATAATAAATAACCAAGTTATGCAGCATTCATGCAGAGAATTACTGGCGACGCTGTTTTTCATTTTCCATAACAAAAAGCCAATGATGTTTAGGCGGCAAACTTTCAAAGGCTAAATAACATTTGACATAACATGGAATTGTACATATAGTTCATGCGCACTTACGGCATAATATGCCGCAAGCATGACAAGACATTTTGCTGTGACAAGAGCACTGAAACCTTATAATATGCAGGCTTTCTTCTAAATTTATAACATATCACATTACAATCTAAATCACGAACAACATAAAAAAATAGCTGCATATAACATGGCATTTCACTTGCAAAATGCATCATTCATGTATCCAATTTTTCATAAGAAAATTTCAAAAGATTTGTTGACCATCAAAAACTACGAGATTTGGTCTTTCTAACGAACAAAAGAGCAGAAAAAAGTCATCTCTACCCCATGTGGCATAGTAGCAATCACATGCATATTTCCTATTAGTATTTTTATGCTAATGCCATGAAAAACCAGATTGCGCATGCAAGCCACCATAATATTTACGTGTTAGTACATGTCTACACCTTCAGTATACTTTAGACTTCATTTTCAATTAGACTATATAATTGACTACTAAATACATTCCGATTTATAAAGCTCTTTAATAATATATGTATTTTGTAGGAAATTTTTTCTCCTGAACACGCAACGCAGCGCAACTTACCACATGCTTGTTTCTTACTCTGTCTACTCTGTCAACTAAACTTGCTCCTAAAGCCAAATCTGGTCAGGGAGATAAATTGCTTTGGCGTGTCATGCATGTAGGTATTTGGGAACGTTCAAAATACGAAATGTAAAGTAAAACGCCTCCTCTTGTAATGTAACCGTCGACATCATAAGTTGTGGTATGGCGTAATAGTAGCAGATAATGTTAGTACAGTAATAGAGAGTAGTTAGTAGTGATGTAGATGACTCTTACAAGGTCTCATTATCAATACCCTTTTTCTAGCGTTGCTCGTTTGTGCTCCAAGGGAAAGCAAAGTAAACTAATAAAAATGCTATCGAAGCTTTTATCTTGATTGAAAAGAATAATTTATTTCATTCCTTTCCTGCAACGACAAGATCCATTACTTGTTTTATTCAATTAAAGAGATTTTTCTCCGGGTTTGCTTTTAGTCGTGACATGGGAGCGTTGACAAGCATAAGGGATGTTTGAATGTTTCATGCTGTAAAAAGCCGTCTGTTACTCTGAAAGCACATTCCTTTGATAAAACATTTCTTCTGTTTAAAATTGCTTAAGACTTGAAGCAAGTTTTTTTGTTCCTTTTCACGTTACCACTCAAGCGTCCAATTATTTTAATACCTCTGAATTACATTTGCATGAATTATTAAGCAATCTTTAGACTCAAAGAATGTTTCAGTTGGTGTGCTTGGTGCTAGGAATGAAAAAGACTATAATATGCGTTCATGGGGCATTGTGAGTTGATCTCTCGGCTGCCAAACCTCTTTATTGAAGAAAGGGTGGATGAATTACCAACTTCATACAAGAGATTTTCCCAATAATTTCAGCCCTTCATCTCGAACCCAATTTTAAAATTTACGGTTTTGGCTGTTAACCAAAAGGGTGTGTAATATATCTTACATCAACACTTAATACATACTTGTCTACATGAATAATGGAGAAGAGAATAAGTAGAAGCCTATTTGGTGCATATGTATTGGGGGGAAATATCAAAGAGTTTCATTCTTTTCCAAACTGTCATTTGAGTGCAAATTTTGTAACATTTCCCTTGAGTCCTTTTTCACGCTGATCCCACATGCACATCTGAACAAGCTGTACATGATACTGTACTACTGTGGCAGAATAACATTTTACAAAGAATACATTTATATGATACACATGAATTCACTCTTCTCTTTCATGAATCACTGTGCTACTTTTAGCGTGGCTTTGGTTTTTTTGCATTGAGCATAATATTTCTGCCAGTACAAAGTAGTTACAGAAAAATGCCATAAATGTTTATGCTCCTCTTTCAGATCATGTGAGGATAAAAGTTAAAAATTGTACACAAAAAGACCAAGGATCCTGCTCGTATTCATTGTTCTTTTACATATTATATTGCTACTTTTCCCTCATGCTGTTTGCCTATGAGCATAATATTCATTTTCACTCTATTTGTACATATAACATACATATAGTTTCCGAAGGGATTCTCGATGGCGTCACTCTTTATTCGCATTATAAGTTTTCCATCTGCAAAACAGTGCCGCGCATCGAATGAAGGTACCCCCGAAATTTCTATTATTACAGTAGCAACGGTCCTCGTTATCTTACACACGTTCGTAGTTTATGGTTTGATTTTCACACTGAAAAATGCACAACATCCCTAAACCATGAAGAACATCCTGATCTGTATACTTTATCCTGTTGTCTGCCATATTTTCCAGGATTTTTTTTTCTATCCGTATATTTCCTCAAGTGACTCGGGAAAATGCGACCATTATTCATTCATTCAGTTTCGAGTAGAAAACGACGACAACGCGGAAAAAGTTTTCAACACACACTCAACAAAATTTCATCCCATCAAACATTGAAAACATCTATAAGGTAATATTTCACCCGGGAGTTGATCCTCCGTTGCACTCTGTGGAATGGAAGACAGATGTGTGTGTTTTAGTGAAAGAAGAAAAATAAGGAATACTATTATATCAACCACATCATCGTCATCAAGATCGGTCTTGTGACTGCTGCTTTTGTACCGCAAGGAACAAAGAGGCTTGGCTTCCTTACCCATCTTTTTCCGAATTTCGACGAATACATGCATAAAACATGAAGCTGAAAAGGATAGCAGAGTTTCTAGTCTTTCCTTATACAAAAATGTAGGAGGAAGAAAAGGAAAAAAAGAGATACAAGTAGACGCATTATCATCATGCAACATTACCATTCACCACCATCGACACCACCACCATTGAAACAACCCTCTAGTTTACAGTTATTCTATTCGTTTCTACTTCCACTACTAGTATACTTTCAGCGTACTATATTATTAGTCAAAGTTGTTTTCTCTTAGACTTGTCAGAAAACTTTTGTGTGTAGTCAAAAATAAGGAAAAAAATCGGGTAATTTTGTCAGTAATTCTACCAATATTTTTTTCTCTTTATATTGCTTGATATTGTTGAGTGAGTTGGTAGTAGAAGTAGGCATTTCCGCTGAGTGAATAGTTTGGAAATTTACTTGAATGTGGAGAAGGAAAGAAATATAAAATGCAGTAGAATACCACACTTTCCAAGAACATTTTCTCGAAAGGAATCTCAGGCTTGTCTTGACGAGAGATTCAGTGAAGTAAGGAAGTACTATAATACGTGTGCTGAATTCTACTTATAACGGCTAACTGATAACATAACCAACTTTCACATATATCCATCAGCTGTCATTCATTTATTATTTATTTATTTATTCGACGAAACCAACCAATGATACTAAACTAGGAGAAGGAGCAAGGAAAAACAACATTATTACAGATAGAGAGAGAAGTAAGCGCAGAGAAAGTTTATTTATTTGTGGTTTACTATCCAACGGAGAAAAAGGGACCGAATCGCTGGGATTATTTCAGCCTCAAACAACACAACCCGATCAGAAAAATGTACATGTTTATGTATTGTGCTACCGGTGTTACTGAACAGGGGAACAAGACACGCCCTCTTACTTCTCACAGGTAATTTTGTAAAAAAAAAAGTTTTTTTTCTCTTAAAAATGAAATTTTACTGGATTTTGTTTCTACTTTTGGTTGATGGCAATGAAACATGTGTGTGTACATGTTTGAGTGCTACATACCATTTGTACCAACACTATGCTTCATGAGACTAAAGGTAGACGAAATAATAAATGAGCTAAAAAAACGTACATGCGATACCGTTGCACTAGTGGAATAATGTTGTATGGTTTTATATCCGCATTGCTGACAACACGAAAAAACTCTCACTCAACAGTATTTAGAAATCACTATGAATAAAATCAAATTATTATGCTGTTGACTGAAATGAAAGTTTCCTGTTATTTTTTTAATAGGATTTTTTGAAAGTCTTCAAAGCATCTTGAGAGGAATCGGAATTATTTGAACAACCTACCAAGTCACCCCGCCCGATTGATTTACATACCAATATGGATGAAGTGCAGGTGGATAAGAAGGGGATTGTGAAGATGATTACGACCACAATCTGAGGACTGCACTGAGGACAAGGAGTAATGTCATGTAATGTTAACGATTCACCAAAGTTGCGTGTTTTCTTGGCTCACCAACCAAAAAAGCAAGAGACAAGCCTCATGTGAAGGATGACAGATTTATGAAGCTGGTTTTCCATCAACATGCCACAACTGTATAAGGTAAGAAATTCTGTTTCGTAGATTAAAATGCTGTTGGATGACTTTGCTATGAAGAAATATTATGACGAAGGACTATTTTTCATACGAGTAAGATTTATGTCTTTGCGGTTATCAAATTACATTCAAGCTATGAGCTATAGTATGAAGTATTTATTTCATGCAGTGGAGAGCTGTCATTTTACTATGTGGTTTATGGGGAATGCTGGAACATTTATTTTAATCTGGATGACAACTGACAACTGTCACTTGAATTTAAGCATATCATGTAGCATAAGTTTCAAAATCAGACTAATGAATGATACAGCCGATAAACTAGCTTGCAGGGGAAAAATTTCATGCATGCAAGGTTTATCCCGTTTTAGAAAAATATGAATTTGGTTTGTTAGCTTGCTTCACATCACACACCAAAATAGACGCATATTGCCCAACAATGGCCACACACATCAATCAATAGAAACAAATGTGTATGTTGACCAGCAACTCAAGTAAAGATCAAACAATTATCGATAGCATTCATACAAAAAGCTTATTTCTCAAAAAAATTGAAGCAATAAACAACTAAACTGATATTGGTGCAATAAAAATATCAAGCTGCTGTGCTGTGTGACAATCACAACGTCGACAATCCCTTCCTTTTATTAGGTTTTTCATGCAAACTGGAAAAATTGTTGAGTGAAACCATTGCCTTCACTGCCTTGCATTGCATAGGTATGAATAGTGTGCGGTAGCTTACGTAAATTATGAATTCGAACAATGAGAGCAAAGGGTTGAAGAAGGAAGTGTTCAGACTGCTGGTTTTACTTGAACGGGTACAATCAACAAGCGTAATATAACAATAAATGCGCACGCGAAGGAAAGGGCAAAGGGTTAAGACAGGATAAGTATATTGCATCAATATCTACCACGTCACTTATTTTACCAACCAGGAAGTCCCATAACAATCATAAAACTCTCTTTTTGTTCATATTTTTGTAAAGTATTATTTTTTGGGTTTGACGGATAACAATATTTAAAAATATTTTGCCTTCTTTTTAAAGAGGGCATGGCATTATCTCTCCCCCTTACTTTTCACTGGTAAAACAGCCATGCATAGATTTTTCGGTGTGGTAGGATAATTGGTATTGGTACTTTATGGCACAACGAAAGCAATATTTTGGGATGTTTGTAGAGAGAGTTGAATGGAGACGAAAGATGAAATACATAAATTGCATTGTTGTGTAATGTGCTGTGCGTTACAACATGCGTGAAGCTACTTACTTTTTTCTTGTTTTCGAAATGTTTGTCAAAGACATTTTTGTATGGCTCATCCGTCTTTTTTAATGCATTTATTCTTACTTTTGTTGAGTCATTTCCAAAATCTATTCATGCTTATTATTTATACAAGCATCATTTCAAAGCTGTTGCACTATACTATTAGTTATGCCTTTAAATCGAAAATACAATATACAATGTGCGTGACAAAGTTACATATATAATCTATTTTAGGGAACTTGGAAGTAAAATATGTACATACCAAAATATATTGCCCTGGTCATGTCTCGTTATATCTACCTCTCTCCCGCCCCTGCACACATCACTGAATTCAAGGTCAGAAAATTTGGTGACCCTAATGTGTGACATCCTGATATTTCTTGTAACAAGACGTATAATGCATTAAATGAAAACTATGTGTAAACTTGAAAAAGAGACAAATTTTATTACTTCATTTCTTGCTGCGTTTCTTCTGTCTTTTTTAGTTAAGTTAACCGACACTAATGTTGCATACATTGTCGTTCTACGCCTATTTTTATCCCCTTGTCCCCGCATGTCTCCTTAAATGTAGGTACGCATAATACATATTAAGGGGTAGAGATGTTACAACACACACAGGGAGGGAAAACATTAAAATGAAATGTATAAGTAAGGCATATCTCTTTAAGATCCCAGAAAAATCCAATTCTCCGCTCACGGCAATCTTCGGATTTCCTCAGATAAGTTTTTCTGTGACAAGTAGACAAGAATATTGTTTAACGTTCAGTGCGACTGCAGGTAGAAGAAGATGCTGTTTTTTTATTCCTCTAAAATATTAATATATTTTCTTCCTTTTTGGTTTCACGCGGCTGATTTATTTGTAAAATCCTCCTGAGAAAACGATGACGTTTATTCAGTGTCCATGTCTGGAAGAACAGGACTGCACAGTTGGGGCTCTCGTTTTTACATCAAAATTTTGAAAGGTGGATTGCAAGAGATTAATAAGATATTTTAATGAAAAATAACATCTTAATTTATCAGGGATGGGTGTAAGAAGATGTTTAAACTGCGATGCTTTACGTACTTATCTACTTTTCAGTTTTTCTAAACTTGCCTAGTTTTATGTTACAATCTTGAGATTTTGAAGAAGAGGAGAGAAATGTTTTGAGGCAATGTAATTTTCTTCTTCTCTCGACAGCATAATATTTATTATGTATCAGATGTAGGTAACTGCTAGCTCAGTCTTGTTTAATAATAAGAGAGATGGGAAAACTCATAAAAATAAAATGTCTGCATTGCAGAAAAACCTGAAGCCTACATGCTGACTAGATATGATTGTGGCAGCGGAGGAAATAATTTTGAAGTGTGCAGTTGGCATATCTTCCTTTATACTGGAGTCACAAGGGGTTGTATGATGGCTAAATATTTTGTAGATATACTATAGTGCATGGGTTTAGTACAGTAGTATATTATTGGCACTGCAGAGAGGGGTAGGGATTGGGTATACAAGCATCACAGATGGTGCAGCATAAAGCCAGGATATAAGCTAGTTAGGGTACCATTAAATGATAACTTGTTTCTACTATCCCAGTCATTAAATAGAGTCACTTTTCTTTGTATTAGATGCATAACGCGCTTCTCAGGCTACAGTACTTTAAAAATGAAAGTCCAAAAAATGTATTAATTTACAGAAAACATCTACGTAATAGTCTAAATGAGATGGCCCACGGATTTGAATATATGCGGATTAAGGGATGCATATTCTTTGGCCTGTCGATCTATTGTAGCATGACAATATAGGTACTTGGGGTACATCATCTTTGTAACAATTCCATTAAATTTACTCATTTTTTCTTCAAATGTTCAACATAATATAATGGTAACATCTAATTGGCATTGAGACATAAGAAATACATTAGTATGCGGTTTTGAATGAAATATATTTTGTTGTTTTTAGGAATTTTTCATCATGTCAACTGCAATGTCTAATCGATCTATAGGGTATATAAACATACAGCTTCAGATAAATATTACTCAGATTCAGAACATACGTGTTTCAATACACTTCTCGTGGTTGATAATATTCTTTTCTCAGTCTCACTATTCTGTTTTTAAACAATATGAATACATACACGATTAGCTTAAAAGATTATATTATTAGATTTTACTGAATCTTTCGATAAATTTTATTTTAGGATTGATGTTTTTATTTGGCAAATCAAGTTTATAATTTGAGAAGTGCGATCATCGTACACTCTTTTTAATACATTATTCGGAACGATACCAAATAATATTATTTCTAATTGTGTATTGTGTACAAAATAAAATGCATTTAAGTATTTTAAGCAAGGAAAACATTCGGGCTGTGAATATTGAATATGCGTAGCAAACGTATTGCTGAGAATTGATGCTTATTGAACCAAGTTTGTATCCAACCCTTAACGTTAAAAGAACTAAACTATCAGATTACTTTAATTTGTTTATAATTACTTATTGTATGGAGATTAGTAACAGTTTAGAAATGGTTTGCCCTCACAATCACAAATAACAAAACAATATGTTTGTGTTTTCCGTAATTAGTGATAATTCATATTTCCCAGGCATGTGCATACAAGGTGTTTTTTGTCTTTTTTATTAACAAGCTTCATACAGTACTTGTATTTCTATTCATAAATAATTTTTTGCACTTGTTTTTAATAATATTCAAAAACAAACACTCGAAAATGGCATGAACAACAAAGTATGCAAGAAGCTTTACAATTTGTGTTCCAACCCCAACGCAAAACAAAGTTACATATATGCGCACATGTGCTATGTGATGTTTTCTTGTATTATTATAATTTTCGTCCTTTCTATTCAATCTTCACATGAATACCCTTTAGCTTTTCTAAGCCCTGCTTAGGCGTGTTTAGATAGCCAGTGAAGAGAGCAGGATTGGCTAGGCCATTGCTTACTTTTATGGCTGTCGAGTGAATCCGGCCAATAGGAACAAAGTAAGTGAATAAATACAGAGTTTCGTGAGTCATGAGTAAGGGTTCACTCTCGCATCTCTTGTTATCGCATGCCAGTGCCACACACGCTCGTGCATGAATAATACCCACGGGCTTATATGAACTCAAACATCCATATACTTATATAACAGCCGCAGTTGTATTTATATGGCCGCTAATATAATGACCATTCAAGCTAACTTGTGTGTTGTGTGTATATTGGACATAGACATAGTTTCTGACTCGAGATGTAGATTTAAAGAATCTATGTTGACAGGTACCTATGTATAAAATGTATATTATACGTAATATTATATGTATACATCGTATTTAGGGGCATATACACTAGGGACATATATGACATGTATATATATTCTTAATATTATATGTTTGTATAAGTATACTTAACGCCCTTAGCATGAAGTCTTATATAATGTATATCGTCATATAAGTTGATACAAAGAGCACATAAGGTAGCGGGTTTTCAGAGCAGTATATTATGGATGCTGCTGTTGCTTCCTTTCCTATTGCTTTGCTAGTTATACAGACAGCCACTGCGTATCTGATCTGTCTTGCATTCAAACTGTCTTGGGTTGGGATTTTGATTTAGTAAAAGTTGTGTAACAATCAGAGTAGGGGAACATTTGAGTAAAAGGGCTTTGGTCATTATAATATGTTGTGTCAGTTCTGTGGTGCACTGAGACTACTTGAAAAACGCGAATGGTTGGAGGGATGGAAATCTGATTTAAGGATGTAATGGAGGTTGATATATTATTGATAAAATGGCTCCAAAAATGGTCGCCCATTTTATTTTGTTCATAAGAAAAATGGAGAAAAGTAAAGGACATATCCTTTCTGTAACCCTCGCCTTCATCTTCCTCATATGTATTTATCATTTCATAATAATATTAACTCTCGTCATGACGGGTCATAGATTTACTTGGAAATATTGCATCTATAATATTGCTGATTATCGAGATTTTTATAGTTTCCTGAAGAACTTTTACCTAGCACATAAGTAACTAACGTTCAATGCAATTTAGCAATCCATGTATTATGGCACTGATGACAGCATATAATTGCTTGAAATTCATAATTCACTCAAATTGTTTTACGCATTTTTGTTCCATGCATGCGTTTGTTTGAAATCATTAACAAAGCAACTGCTCGTAGCTCTTTGTTCTGTGTGCTGCTGTGCCTATTTCCTTAAGCTTACACCACAACTTACAACTCAAGCGATAAAAGCAAGTCAGCGCAACTCGCTAGCATTCGGTGGGATTCGTGTTTTTACAAAACACATTGTGTTGCATATTTCCAGGAACTTGGTTAATTTTAACTCTTTTATGCGACGTGTTATTATGAATTCAGCAGCTCTCCAGCATATTCCTAAGTGTAAGTCAATCGTGTCAGTGTCGTGGTGTCACAAATGATACACATTAACACGATAGTATACGTTATGCATTTTATGATAAATCATGATGATGATGAGGCAGGCTGAAAGCTTCTTTTTCAGCTTGAATGAAATTGAAGAGACAGTTAGTATAGATTTGACCTTAGACACAAAAACACATTGGACTCCATATTATCACTCAACTTAGCTACTGCTTTAATTCCATTCACTGAAGATGATCTCTTTATGATCTGGTAAGTATCAATATATCGAAAACGAATTTTATATCATAAAACACAGTCAAAAGGTCTTCCATCATATATATGAGATCATCAACGCAAATATTTAATCTTTAATTTTCCCTTAAACTGTGAGAGCGTCCACAGCCAGAGCACACTCTTCAGTTAAGCACACAGTGTTGTATTACTGCTCGTAAGAAAGACGCTGTATACTTCTGCTGCAGTTACCCCTCCTAGTCACTAGCTCTTGACAAAACTAGATCAACAGTCACCCTTCAAATTTCCAAAGTTGCCTATAGAGGGTAATGATCGCAACTTGCTTTTCTGCATCTCTTATCCCAAAATCTTCCTTTACTTTAGCATTGCAAATGCGCATGCAGTAGTTTTACTGAAAAGTTGTTTTCACATGCATGCAACTTATCTTTGTTCCTTAACTGACCAATGTTTAATTAGTTGCTTGAAATGTTAAGGTTCTATTTGACATCTTCATTAAAACTTACAGCATCAAAACGAGGTATTTGCAGATACGTTAACACACGGATTTTGTATTTTGAATTACATACATGGCAGCTTTTTAAACTTATGGTTAAGACTGGTGACCATAAATCATTCAGTTATAAATGGTATTTTGGGTTAGTATTTACTTCATTAGATAATGCTTTCAAATGCAATATTTGAACATAAATGTTCAGTGCAAAGCGTCATCATGAGTTCAGTAAGTTCCTTAAAAAATTAAGGACACACAGAAAAGCTGTATAGTCACGTCTGTACCTAAGCTTGGATTATTGTATTGTATTACACATATTACACCACACATATCGCGTGTCTTTTAATATTTATTGGTACCGCAACTGAACCTGAGAAAAACGCAGAATGATGAGCGAGTGTAATAAACTGCGTTTTTTCATATTGTAAAGGACTGCATTCAAGCTGCGCACACACTCACAGCAATTCATAAGCATATGATTCATAAAACAAGGGAAAATATGACAAGGCTAATCCTTCAAGGTGTTTTATTGGGTTCTCGGAAAAGTGTAAATGCGTACAACAAAAGCTTGTTTGGGTTCTGTTATTAGTTATTGCTATGTGTTTTATACACTTTTATACAGTCAAACAGTTTTTGGCCTCCACTATACTTATACCGTAGTACAATTGCCACCATTCATCAGCAAACCATGTTTTGTAGCATTCCATTTTCAGAGCACACATTTGCTTTTCTGGATATTATGGTGTATATATGGCATAAATTTAAGGCTTTCCGGAAAACACCAAAAACACGGTAGCAAAAAAGTACTGATTACTGATACTCTTTAAAACGACGCACAACAACATGCATATTTATATATCAGTAAGCGCATTATTTCATGCTATGCTGTTACTTATACCCATTTATTGCTAGGGCTACTTATTCATCAAGCCAAAGAAAAATTGATTGCATCAATCAGTCCGATATGCTTAGCAAATAATTTTTATGGGCTTACATCTTACATCTTGACACCATGAAAAATGAATGATGGTGACAAGTCGCAGTTTTTGTCACTGACATTTTTGCAATCACTTTCAAACTGGTTATTTCCGTGTAATGTGTAACATGCTTGTTATGAACAACGGAGAACGATCGAGGTACTCTTTGCGAAATACTTTAGCGGTTGGGAAGTAGCTACTTAGGTAGTTAATTGAATTTTATGCATTATACGAAGTTATAATGATAAACTTAATTTTCTTACCACCAGCCTAGAAAAGCCATGCTTATATGTTTTTCATCGTTAAAAATGATTGATGTGCTGTCAAATGGGAAGGAAACCAAGTTTGTACAATCTACTTACTTATTATAACGATTAGTAGAATTTCATTTTGTTTATTAAATTGACTCAAATTAAAGTAATATGCGTGAACTAGCCAGGTATGTAAATAGCAGCTACAATTTCAAGCCTGTTATGAAGTGGTATACAGCTTTAAAAAGCTTTAACGGTGGTCTGTGAGCAATAATGCAAATGCAAACTGAAATGGGGCTGTGCTTTTGCAGACTGCATAAATTTTTATAATGATACATAGATATCCTTTCTTGTCGTATACTACAACAATAAATAATTTTTTATAAGTATGTATTCGATTAGAGAAAGAGTGCTAAGAGCAGAACTGGAAATAATTCAATGTCGGACACCGTGTGTGGCATTTCGATTAATGAGTACTGCTTGCTATGTATGTTACGAAATTACTTGCGCTGTCTGTCTGTCTGTCAGTAGTCATATTGGACAGGGTTATCCAGTTTTGCAATAACTTTTATTTTTAAAGTATAGTCAGTGTGACAATGAAACATTAGGTAAACTGCTACTTTATGAAGAAATTTAAGCTGCTAAGAAAAGCGATTTGAAAACCGGAAATATCTGAAGCAACCTTTTAATTATTGCTGTATTTGTACCCATTCAAAATTGTATGTTGAAGAATAGTGTGTAAATTTTCTGATCCTAATTCATATAAAAATTCTGGCGTTACTTTATTATTCTGATCACCCGCAGTTATTACAGTATTAGGTTACGAATGTGCCGAAGTTTTACCAGGTATAAAACTCTTGACGACTGAGGCATTGTTACATATCACAGTGTGAGTTGCATGTCATTACTTTCCATTTTCGACATAGCAAACGTGCCTTGAAAAGGTGTTGGGTTTTAATTCACGCATGCACAAACTAACGTTTCGGTACTCTTGCTGCTTCTGCATTCTGTAATAAAACGAAGCAGCTACCAAGCCACTTCCTTCATTCAAGATTGCTCCATGTGATATGAGCACATACAAGTTATTCTAAATCTAAAGTTACAGAAGGATGGTTTCACTCAGCAGGCTATTTTACCCATTTCGCTTTTATCTGCATCAAACAACCAGATTACTGAAATGAAAACGAAATTTTGCTGGGTGTAGGTGCTATGAAATTAAATGAAAATTTCGAATTGTGATAAAATATATCTGATGATAATAGAATGTTATGCAGCGGCTCGAGAATTCTTCTGATCAATCTTTGAATGACTGAAAATTAAAATCTGCTTTAATATTGGATTAAAGTTTACATTGTATCATCAAATGTATTTAATACAAATGTTTTATCAGTCACTAATGGTAAGAATAGTTTTGGAATTTATAAGAGTACCTATAACTCTCTCCTGCTTCGTCACAATAATTTTCGTGTCTGCATTTGCTTCATAGCAGAAACTTGCATTTTTCAGGACTTTGCCATTCAGTAATGTGAAATTAAACAATGTATTTCATTACTCGGGCTTAGCAATCCCTTTTACATTACATTTTCAATTGCATCTGTGTAAATTGCTTGTGATGATGAAGGGTGGTTATAATGTTGAATAGTTTTTTTCACTCTTACCTAAAGGCTAGCTTTTCGGGATTAGAAAATGTAACGGGTGATTCCATCTGTGAGAAAGGAAATAACTCTGTGAGCTTCAACCGGAGAACAAAGAGGCTCAAAGACGAGTTTATGTTCTGGCTTTACCATGAACAGTATGTAGAGTTAACCCCTTTAAACGCTACATACACTATGCGTGTATAGCTGTAGTTGTATGTTCCACAGTGCAAAAAGGGATTGCATGAACGGGAAAGGTCAGAAAAGTTTGCTGGGTTTACGTATGACGTATAAGATTTACTCACATTGATAATATTCTGAGAAATTAAATCAAACATTTGAGATCCAAAATGTTTTTCAAAAATATAAGGGAACAATGCTAACTGAATAAAATCTAGTTTCAACTGAAAGTCTGCATAAACTTTGTACTAAAATTGTGCGTGTTCATTAAATAAGCTTGTCAAATCTTTTATTCACAAACGCATTCGGTATACTTAGCAATACACAAAACCTTGAAGTTTTCCTCAAATCATCAAATGTCATCGGTATAGTGTACCTGACGTAATTTTTCCTAGATTTCTCCTTTCTCCCAACTAATTTGCAATTTGAAAAGTGAACTATGAACTACCTGCATGGTTAAATACTCTGAGAATATTTTCGTTTTTAGATTCAAATCAAGAATAAATTAACTCTTATCATTGAATGCGGTGATGAATTTGTAACTTGAAACAATCAGCGTAATCTAAGGAACAAGTTATAAGCGTAGCATAACCAACATAATTTTATATGCAGATTAAAGAATTTCCATTACATCATGCATGACATGACAGATACATAGTAGCATGCATACTACACACGAAGTATTTTTGGGCTTATCAAGATATTCTTGACTAGCATATTTTATCTCAGGCTCCTTGTTAGACTCTGTAGAAAGTATTGTTAGGAATTTTAGCTATATTCTCATAGTTATAAGTCATAACTAGCGTATCTCCAAGTAAATTAACTTTCGACCGCCGCTGCCACCACGAAAATTGAGTACATACATGTGGCAAAGTTGATTGCATGGCTGCTTTTTGTTTCTCCTGAAATCAAGTAGACTTAGGTACTTTGTTTTCACCGTAAGACTTTTCTCCCCTCCTCTCAACGCACATGTTTTATTTGGGTCTGTAGTCAGTGCCCCGTTTTCATTTAGTTTGATGCACATGCTAGACTCCAAACTATTCAAAGGAAATGAAAATTTTTCGCTCGCTCACACGAAGCGTACACGTATTCGCTTTTAGCTTTATTTCGTCCACACAGCACATGCACAATATATATGTACTCACCTTTGATGTACTTCATTCCATTCTTCAGAAAACTAACACTAAAAACAAGTATGCATAAAGGGGTATCTATAAATTTTCAACGTTGTATGCATAATATGATAAATTGGTATCATTTTGTTGCTGCAGAACTTTACTGGAAAATTGATGAGCCACTGCAGCCACTCTTCGTTTCTGATGATGTTTTGTAGTTGATGATGATAACGAGAAAAAAAACATGATATACAAAATGATGCATCTCATCTTGTTTTTATCCAAAATATTTATATTCTGCAAGCTCATATATCAGCATTCTGCGTCTCAGCAGTGTGGAATACAAGGAAGCAACTTCTTCATCGTCAATATCTGTTTTTAGCGTTTTACATAATTCAAAAATATTCTGCTCGCATAAGGGAGGAGAAGACTTTTGGCATGATGATGAGATCAAAAACATTCACGCTTTTCTCCAGCTAGATGCAGACAAAAGAACTGACTTCTGGAAGTGCACACACACTGTTCTCTCAACCGTCGATTCATGTATGTACGATGAAAAGAAGCACGTTGGTAAAATAGCAATTTCCAAAATGACTGGCAGGGTTGAACTGACTGACTGGCAATTCTGCTGCTGATGGAATAAGTTTTTTGCTTCCATTTCATAAGGATTATTATATAAATGCCACATCTTTTTCAAATATGTTTTATATAAAAAGCAGTTTGTAAATATAAGGAACATGATATGAACATACGGATAACAGTAAGATAAAGTGCATGGATTTTCATCTCTCTGCTGACTGCTTGCTCCAACTTTTGAATAATGCATGACTGTATAATGCTGTATGGGAAAATGGCAAGTAGAAATTGTGGGGAAGGAGGAAGGCGAAGAAAAATGAAGATGAAAAAGGAGTGGAAACCCAAGTTGTTATTCGTCAAGCTAAAATGTACAGTGTGGTGAATAGGAAGGACCACCCGACGGGTAATATAGAGATGAGAAGTAGACTTATGTATATTACATATTTTGATGCATTCATGGTCGACAGAGTTGTGAACTCGAACAAGAAGCTAGCAAAGCAAAAAAAGGGAATGAATTCTCCTCATAATATAATATTGTTCAGTTAGTTGATGATAGGGAGAAAGAGTGGAACTTTTAGTCGAATACTACAGATATAGTGCGTTATAAGCACCAAGTATTTTTGGTACATGGTTGAATTCATTTCATCGCCACCAATGCTCCTGCTAAACTTTTTTTGCCTTTGGTATTCACATAATATGATGATACATTCATAGCATAACTTGAGGCAGCTACTGTGAGCTTTTTTCACTCACTGATGACGATATGATATGATCGTAGATGTATGAGTTCCAAAAAGTTTTTCCTTGTTTTTTTTCGGCATGATACTGCTGCTCTATGCTACTTTTTTATCAGACATGAAATAACTGATTAGATTCAGTCAGTCAAATGAAAAGAGAGTAAACAGAAAAGAGAAAAAATGAAAATATAGCGGAGTAGATGAATGAATGGGTACACACATGTTGATAAGATGATGACGTTGATGATAGGACTTCTTTTGCTTGTTTGACATGTGAAAAGGCTGGCATTGCTTTTTGTGATGGAGTATGGGAACGCTTGCCAAGCAAATTTAAAATTCAGCAGGGGTATTAAAGTCTCAAGAGATTCCAAGTTTTTTGCGACGGAATGTAATATAAAAAAAATATGCATGTTAAGAGCACATGTCGGTGTGTATTGGATATATTTTTTGAAAAAAATACGTTTGCTTTCTTCTAGCAGCCTTGAATGGCATAGAGCAACGCTACGGCAGGAATTTCTGATGACATTTTATCTAGAGTGAAGTCGGCAAGAAGCCAATCATGCACGAAGTCGAGGAAAACAACAAGAAAAGTGGGAGGTATTGTATAGCTCGCAGCACGAGAAAAACTTTCCTTGTTTGAAAAGAATTGTAAGAGAAAGTTCCATACTACTCGTTTCAAAATGAGTTCAGTTTTCGGTTAGAATGAATTGGGTAAAAGGAAGGGGAAAGTTTCTGAATTGAATGAACTCAAGTTACTGAAATATTAAATGAAAAATGTGAACTTCGTCCAAATTTTATCATGCTCAATAGTCTCGTTGAACAAAATTATAGTATGCTTTGTATACACACATATATCTTGCTAAATGAAAACTTTAGAGATGGTTCCAACTTTTAGACTTGATGAAAAGGAAACATTAGCGTAAATTACCCGAACACGTCAACCAGTTGGAAGTTTTAGTTGATGGAGTGAGTGTGATTGTTAGATATTTTCGACTTGCGATAGGGTGTCTACTGGCCCTGAAACATTTGTTGAGAAACTCAGTTGCTGTACTAATATTGGTGTTCTCTTACCATTTCATTTCAACTTTCCCTTATGCAAATGAATCGCATCTGAAGCTTTCATGTATGGAGAACATGTATTGACTCACAAATTATCTCATTTCATTTCGGAGTCTTCATAAGTATTTCACCAGTACAATCTTTCTGGAACCCTAAGTTGTAGGAAAGATGTAGGCTGTCGAAAAATGAATGTTGCATTGAAGCAAAAACTTACTTTTTGTATTTTGTGTGCGTATAATATGTACATGGCATTTATTGTGATTGTGTAATCTTGTATAAATATAGGTTCCTATAATTTGTATGCTCATATATGAAGCACAACGAAATGAAATCCCATCTACCATCCACCCTAAGAAGATTACGAGGAAGGAAGTTGGGATCAAACTCTATCATCTTATATTTCTTATTTTTTGCCTAACAAGCAAGAAGAGCGTGTTCTTCGAAGAAAGTGGTGTATTTTTTCTGGTCTTCTTGGGAATGGAGTGAAGGGAGCTTATGGGCTTACACTTTTTCATAACTGTGTAAGACGAGCTTTATCTTGACGGTTGGTAAATAGTTTGGGTTGATGTGGCTGACTGTTGTGGGAGATAGCAGAGCTTTTTATATTTTTCTTTGAAAATGCTGAGCCCTCTGAAATCCCTTTGGCATCGCATGTTTTGATGGTGATGAAAAAGCCCGTGTGTGTTTGCTGAATCACTTGTCTGTTTCCTTTTTGCTGCTTACTACTCCACACTTGGCTGCCGTTGGTGGTGCAGACAGACAGGAGAGAAGAGAGAGAGAGGATTTTCTCCATGACATGCCTCGGTTGGCTTGACATGACAAGACAGATGATGAAATGAGTTTTTCTTGAATTTTGGTGAAACTACAAATTCTCATTTTGTGAAAAGAAGAAATGAGATCATATCATTGAACTTACTACTTCTATCACTGGTGTACATGCTTCGTCGACGTCGTCCTGGCCGTCGTCATCGTCTTGTTGGTGGGGAATGGGGAATGAAGGATAAAAATGGGATTGGCTTGGAAAGAAGATTATAGTATGTAAGCATTTCTGAGAGAATTTTTAGTAAACTCAACTATACTGCTATACGGTATACTCTGATAGGTATATACACGTCAAATTTTTACGAAACTGCCATTTCCATTGTCACCAGTTCTGTGACTATGACATGGCGTGCAGAAGGCTACAAAGATAAGCGACTATGAGTAAAGAAGACCTCGTTTTAAAATGAGAGAGATAAAGTTAAACATGCTATCTTCCTGATCATGCCGCCGAGCTTCCTATGTTCACCCCACAACTGTAATCTACTCAAAAAATTGTTAGCGTTTTTAATTTAAAATGAAATGTACACAAAACTGCTATATACTAAACGCAGATATTCTTCTGTGTGAAAGGAAGATATCATAGCAAGTTGTGTCGTAGTCTTGTTTTTCGCTGTCTATCAGTGGACATGTGGTCAAAATGATTATACAATTTTAGGAACACCAGACAAATTAACCAAGTTGGTCTACAAAAAACAAACTTTGTTTCAGCTCCTGCGGTAAATATCTTGGTACTATAATTTTCTCTTTTCTGCTTTCTTGTGAAAAAATTCGAGTAAATTGAGGTGGACCCACATGTGTTGTTTCCAACAAAATGGAACAAGTCACATTTTGGAAGCGATTACGATGATGACAAAAGAAACAGGCGTGCTTGCTACTTGATTAAGTTTCATACATAAATGCTAGTATTCTTCTAGTATTCTGCTTTAGCGCGATATACATTATTATAAGAATGCACGCTATGTGCATTGTATATGGGACTTGTTCTAGAAAGTGGAGAAATTTCCCTTCCATGCTTGGCGCTTCTAATTAGATTTACAAAAACTATCATGAGAAACAGCAATGCTACGTTGGTTATGGAGTTTAGAAGCTGTCACTGGAGAAATGAAAATGAGCAAAAACAGTGTAGCACAGCTCAAACACGTACCTATCCGACTCTGCCAGTCTTTCATAATAAGTCTTAAGGACCGAAGAAATGTTATGAAGCCAGATGTACAATGTTTGGATGTCTGCACTTTGCTGGCGTATACCGTTTATAATTTAAAAGGGGAAATTAGAGGAAATTAAAAATTTCTCTTGTTATGTCTCCGTCTGGAAAATGGGAAAGGGTTACACAGCATACTTTGGCATTTAGAACTTAGAGATGAAAGATCAGAGTTGGTTAGCTAAAACATCACACGCAGGCCAAGCACGCCACGACATAAATCTCATTCTCATTCATTTCAGTAATTAGTTTTCCTGGAAAGAAAAAGGCAATTTTTCTGTAAAGTAACTACACAGGGAAGAGAATTTGACAAAATGTGTTTGTTTGCGTCTATCCTAGAATTTCAAAGGCGAAGGTTATTTAATACAAAAATATGTCCCACAAATCTAATAATAATAATAATTATAATAAAAAGGTTAGCAGTTAAAAAAATTGCAGATTCTTTTTTTACAAACGTCTATTTCTTCTGATCGGCATAGCTGATTTTTCCCTAAGTATTCTACACATTTTACAGAAATTTAGTATGAGATAGCCTCTTAATAACCATTTTTTATATTCTTATAACAAAACAAGCGGCAAACAAAGTAAGCTATACATACTTTGTATTTCCTATCGCTTTTAGAGATCTCAAGTTGCACACTATTAAAGCTTGAGTACTATTGAAATAGCCAATATATTGGTTTTAGACGAGAAGCAACCAAAGAAATGAGATGGTATTCAAAGAGGTGGCGTGTTTATCACGGGGAAAGGAAACCGCTTGTTCTTCTTTGTTGCTGAATGTTTGTAAAAACCAGTTTATGCTATGTACAAGGTACGAATTTGAATTAATGTATTACATTGTATTGTTGAAAACAGGTACATGTTCACTCATTCAAGCGCATAAAAACGCATTGAGATGATGTGATGATATCACAATAAATATCATTAACAAAGTCAGATAGTTTCGGCGCACTTGTTTTTAAAAGGAAGGAATGAAATTGGATCTAATGAAGATTGATAGTTGAAAATGTAAGTTCAAACATTAAAAGTTAAATATCAATCACGTAAATCTTTTCTTTTGCTACTTCAATATACGGAAAAGGTTTACTCTTCCAGAATCATGTATAATACGTTCTGTTTTTATACATAATTTCTACATAATTCAGATTTACTGATATTGGCAAAATTATAGACTTGCTGGAATTACCACTTTCATAAGCTGTAAATGCATTTTTGACTCTTTATTCAACTAGATTGTGAGCACTACAGATGGAATCTGAACGAAACATGTTCTTCGAAAGTTGCATAAATTCTACTGCTGGGTAGGTAGGGTAGTTTTGGTGTTTATGATTTTTTTTGCTTACATCTTAAGAATTCTTCATTATTTCATCAAACATAATAATTGGTTTAAATTCTGTTTGCTTCATCTCAAATTGACTGTAAGTAAATCAAGTAATTTAAATCATTTAACACGATGTCTTGCCGAAGAGAATAATTGGTCAATGATCTTGTTCTTGAGTGATCTCATCTCATCTCTGATAGGCCAGGATCTCGTAGGGTAGCAAACAGTTGTAAACAGGAAATTCTTGTCCAAAAATTACGAGAAACTCATGCAGAGTTATTCCAGTATTTGAGTTTTTCTCGATTCCCGTTCTTCATGGTCCAAAATATCTGAAACCAAATGAAAAATAAAAAATTCACATGTTTGTAGACTTATTTTTTTAAATTAAATAATACATTTGGTTGGTATAAATTGTGCAATGTGCAAAAGAAATGAAATATAGTCCACCCTAGCTGATAATTTTATTGCAATCAGTAGTTAAGAAAATCCCATATTTGAGCTAAAGAAAATGGAGCAGTTTTTTCTTGTCAGTGATATCATTCCAGATCTGTAGCAGATTAATTCAATTAGACTAACGAAACGAAGGAGGAATAATCAATAATAGCAACTATTCAATTGCAAAAGACTGCAAGTGGAAATTCATGGACAGAGCACACTTTGCCTCCCATGAAACATGATATGATCGCTGTATGATAAAGGATGAATCAAAATCTGGGAAAGTATAGCCTTGAATAGAAAAAATGCTTTATAAAGAAAAGCTCAAAGTCAATACACTTTCGTGGATACTGGTCTCTTACTTTAGTTCCCCAAAAGAACAATTTGGTGCATGTATAACAAGTGTAGTGATAGCTGCTGTCATATATTAATCTGGAAATGCACCATGGAAGGTGGAATACTATAAGAGAAAATTTATTTCAGAAGAGTTCATTCAAAGGTTTTGAGTGTGCTCAAGTTTATTCCTGTATCTTTATATAAAACTGGCTTAAAATGAGATGCCGATGAGAAGAATCAAAAGCCCATTTTTGTAGAGTCAGACGTATAAAATGTATCTAACGAAAAAATACGGCTGTTGGCTTTCCTTCGCTGAATGCCACCTCACTATATTACGCTTTCCTTGGTGTTTATCAATCATCCTTATCTTGGGAAACTCACATCGCACACATACATCACTCACATCATGAGCTACTGCAACTGCCAGTTTCACCAAAAAGTGGGCAGCAGCATTAACTGATTGGAGACTAGAATCTCGTGCAAGTTTTTTGTCTTGAACACTACTAAGCTTTTAGCTTTTAATGAAATGAGATGAAACTGGCAAGGTGGATTTTACCCATACCAAGCACGAAAAAATGTTTTGTATATATAACGCTTGGATAATTTAAGGTATTTGTGTACCAAAAAAACAGAAACTAAAGGGAAAAAGAAGCCAATGCGATGGTTTAATTGCACTTTTACCTTCTTATTGAAACAATCCTTTATAGGGATTGCAGTGCACTGCCATTTACGGAACGATAAGTTAAAGAGGTAGGTGTAGAGAACTAGTAACAAGCCGACGATCATCATGCTGACAAAAATCAGAAGCGCCAAAGTTCTATTGATTCCTTCAACAATGTCCACATGATTTGAACCTATAGGATAGTTTATTGCTTGGTTGATTTAGTTCGTCCAAATGTCTGCGATTCATAGAAATAAAAAAGGATTCGTCCTTTTTGTGCATGCCAACATGCAGTGAGTTGGAAGATTAAGCACAGCTTTTCCACTTTTGTTAATTGGATCAACATCCAAAAAGCGCCAGACAGGTTTGAAGCCGTGTATGGGTAAAGTTAAAGTAAGGCATTATGAAGCTGTATTGTAACGATGAACGAGAGACGTCAGTATGAATTGATCAACGTTATTATAATTGTTTGGATTAATAGAAGTAATAGGTTCAATTCTGCACGGATTTTTCCAATTTATAACCAAGTCAAGTACAAAACACAGCCTATCAAGCCAGCAGTGATGGAATTTTGCTCAAATGGATGTGGACGGTGCACAATGCTACATGATTATAAATAAAAATTAAGTGACATGTCGTTATGTGGGGGTAATATTAGCTCAACTAAATTGTGCAGGACTGTAGGCAAACTTCTGTTTCTAGTTCCTCCCTACCAGACCAAAATTCAAATTTTATCTGCTTGTCGTATGCACCATCATGTAGTATTTTCATAATAGGAGCAACTTTTTATCAAAGATTATTTTCCCATTTAATACAATGCTCGTTTACCAAATTTAAACTCATCTGTTAACGGACGAATGCATGTGTACTACTCATGTCCAACTGGAAGGGGAAAGCAACTTTACACTGATGTGATTTCCTGCATACAACATGCTACACTTTTTCTGTCTTCTCACAAGATAATAATACACACAATTATCTTTCTAGAGATTCATGCAGATTGCAACATCAACGCATCCTCAATGAAATTGAATTTAGTTATTTCTCACAGAGTTGAAAAGAGTGGAGCATATCTACTCTATTCTGTAAGCATCTATTATCAGTTTTTGAACTTCCTTTTCATTGCCATACACAGTTGTAGAATAAATGAAGAAAGAAAATGGCAGAGAAGCTAATTTATACAATTTATGTCAATTAAAGACCAAAAGCCAAAAAACGTTGTGTGTTCACAATTACCCCAACATAACATACCAGTTCTACAGACTGACAGAACAGTTTTAAGAAAGTCGATGTTTGGGAAATGCTAACGAATCCAAAAACTCATATTGATGGTTTCTCATAATCCTGGAAAGTACCAGCGATAGGAATATCCATATAAGTTAAATGTTTCCTCCAAAAACATGTAAACTGTTTTAAGTTTTGGAGTTTTCTGTTTTAAGGATATTCATTAAAATCTTATGTATGTAATTTCAAGTCCAAAGAATTAGCTGGTTTTGCATTAGCCAAGCATTATAAAATGGACCAATGTAGGGTCTTATCATGTGTTTTCTTGTATTCTTCTTTCTTATTATCTCATATCAAGATTTAAAATGCAAAGTAGTTGATAAGATTGAAAAACGTTAGAGAGACATGTTTTTTCTTAAATAAGGAGTCAATCCCCTCATTTCATTGAGTGCATTTCTCTCACTTGATATTAATGAAAACCTACGCGCATCATAATATTGATGCTTATGTTGGCGATGATTTAATAGCCACAACACAGTCAACAGTTTGATGCTAAAAGTATGAACATTTTCTCTATAGTCTTATATTGCTATCCTACATGATGGCGACAAATTCATGGGCGAAGGTTGTAGAAACAAAAGGAACGATTATATAATCGTTTGTTCTTTTGAATGGATTTGACTTGACCCTTCCAACATTTTGACGAGCGCAAATAACATTTTTATTATACACGTTTCATACACTCATGTAAGACTGAGAAGATTGTTATTGTTGACTGTATAGGTATTAAAAGATATGTGAATATGTACAAGTTACTGACTAGCCCAGTGATTTCTGTGCACCATGTTACGTGTGGTTATATGCGTGCACGGATTATATTACCTATATAGTATACCGTGTGTAACGTAATAGCAGTAGTAAATAGTAGCCGCGTCCATTCATAAATTGTTTTATTGCACATTTCAGGAGTCAATAATACAACCCTGACTGACTTTTTAGATAGTCATTTAAAAGGGAGTCTATAAGACAGCCTCTATATCCACATTTTCTGGCTATATTATGCTCTAAAACTCAACAGCTGATCTTTTTTAGTTTTTAGAGGATAACTGAAAACGGTACTATCATTGTACTACCGCCTGGAAGTGGCATCTTATTGTCGTTTTCGTTTCTTTCATTTTCCCTGAAGAACTTTAAGGAAACCTTTCTTGTGGCTTTTTCTCTCCATATAATATCACCTACTCTCTCTGTATAACAATACCACCAAACATTTACCAGTAAATTGAACAATAACACTTCCAGTTTCCTACCATTTCGTTTTTAAGACAGTAGTATAAATATGCATGCTCCATTCTCTCATCTGAGATCTTTTAAAATGCATCATGCAACCATTCGTTTGGTTCCTCAAGTCGACAATAAGAATAGAGGGAGCACACGTGTGCAATACACAACAATGTGATATAAAAATTCTGAATGAAGGTTAAAAACGTACATTTTTCGCTTTTATTACCTTGCAGAATGCAGTTTTAGTTTTACGTGTAAAGCTAAAACTACCACTATTAAGCCAGTTCTACTGTTTGCTATGGATAAAAAAATCTATGGTGCACATAATGATACGAATTGAAACTGTCTGTACAACATTTCTTGAGTTTACTAGGTAGATAGTTGGCACAATAGAAGACACTGCAATAGACAACAATGAAGCAGGCATCCATTCTTTTTTAACATACAATAATAAATATCCATAACCTATACCACTACAGATGAGTTCAAAGATCCAAAAAGGGAACTTTTTTTAGATAAAATATTATGATGAATAATATGACATAATTTTCCATTCAAAATTTTACCATTGCAGTAGCAGCGACCATTGTTTCTATTCTTTGTATTTCAGTCTTCCTTTCCATTCACATTCCGGTGCATCTTCTTGTCATACCAGTTAAGCAGCTACCCTGTTGGGGGCAATATAATAATAGCTTTATGTTATTTTACGTATTATTGATAAATGCAGCAAAGCAAAAAGGCAATAAAAATCGGTTGCATCCTATTGTAAATCATCTTTTAGGAATAAACACTGAAAGACGTGTCATCATCGGGAAGAAGTAGACAACAATGCTTTCATCTTTTCAAATGCTTTTATGTGAGCAACTTTCTGTACAAAAAAAGTGGTCTGTGCTGAGTACTGAGGGAAAATGGTGGTGTGTATCATGCACCATTTAGAATTTGACGAAGAGAGTCATGCGGAGAGGATTTTTCAGAATACATTTTCTAGATGATCAAGAAGAAGCTTTTTTCTTTGGAGGCGAATAAAAAGCACTGGGGAAAAGAGGGGAAAGCTAAAGAACTTGTGCATTATCATAATAGAATAAATTTTAAGTAGAAAACCTATTTAACGAAATGGAAACTGAGGAGATAAGTTCTTGTTGGTTAATGTTGTTGGGTGCATTTACACCCTGCTGCCTGTTTCGCCAATGCTCATCTCATTTTATCCTTTTACTTCGTTTCTTACAATCATTGAAGCACAAAAGAAAATACCAACAAAAGACAAAAATCCTCCTTTATGTTGTTGATACAAAGTTTGAGAGATTGGTTGACAGGGAAGTGGTGATGGTTCTGATGTGATGCGGTGGTGTGTGTCACGTCGGCAAAATGAAATTGAAGCTTTTAGAAAAGCAGTACGCACTAAAGAAGAAATGTACACAATATGATGCCTCTCTCGTCACTGAAAATAGTCAAAATGTTTTATCCTACGAAAATGCCACCAGGCACTACCATTTCGGGGTATAGACGAAATAAATGCGGAGAGAATTTACCGGGCTTATTGGCTCACAGTCGGTTGCTGTTTCTCTTTCACTCTCTCACAAGTTCTATCTATCTCCTTCGCCATCGCACACACGCTTTGGCATTTTCTTTCAGCACCAAAAACTTTTTATGACTTTTTCCCTTATTTTAGGACGGATTAAGTAAAAAGCCGGCTGGGTCTTAGATGGTAGCTTAGAGAGAAGAATGGGAAAACAGAGAAACAGACAGAAAATGATGATTACATTGGAAACTTTCAGAGAAAATTGTGAGAAAGAAAAATGAAAGAATAGAAAAAAGCTGTTGGTTCTTGCATGTGTCGGTGTTTTTTTCGTAGAAAATGAAACACTTTGTTCCCTTAAAACAGCTGAACCAAAAACTGTATTCAAACTAACGAAAAATTGATTAGTTTTCTATGTAGCAAAGTTCATTTCTCCAATACTTTTCGAGTGAGGTCCTCAAATAGTAGTTTTAAAATGATCTTTTAACCAAGATTAAAGAAAATGGATGTTTCCCTTTTTCGACTTGAAACAAAATATATTCTGAGTGTTTTTAGGGAAATTTCTGATGATGTTTAAGATGGGAAAGATATATGTTACGAGTTTATATGCAAATGGTTTGATTCATTAATGTATCCTCCAAGTAAGCATGCCTAAAACATGTGCATAGAAATTGATTCATTAAAACAAAATGGTATGCTTTTCTACTTATCTACATACGGATACATTCAAGTAATAATAAATAAGGTAGTATCACATATTGACCAAAACTTCAGCTATTTAATTGAATACACAACTTATGATACCATCCTCAAACATTCAACTTTTGTAGAGTTGTGTAATTTCTTTAATTATGCTAGCTTATCTGGTTCTTTGTATTATCAAAAAAACCGATTCTCATTTCCGTACTTGAAGAAACTATTATTAAGTTGACAAAGTTTGTCATCATCACATTACACATCTTAACATTCCATCAAAGTTTTTATTTATTTCAGAGGGTTTTTCCATCCCTTTTAGTTGTTTAGCTATTTAAGAAAAAACCTAGTTCCGGAAAAAGCATGTTACTTGATTTAATAACAATAATGTTTTCATAAATATGCATACTTACATTTATCTTTTATTAGATTTTCTTAACTGAATGAACATAGTAAATGAGTGTGGAGGTTTTTCAATATCAAGAGGAAGCATTGACGGTGATGATCTGCCGTATCACTTAATGAGATCTTTACTTTTGATAATACAAACAGCAACAAATATACCGGTTATGCGTCCTACACACATAGTTCATATTACACGAGCTACTGGCAAAAGCAAAAGTAAATATGATACTGATATGTTATGCGTTTGTTGTTACTGCTCAGTAGTGCTTTGTTCTAAAGCCAGGAGAAACAATTCTAGTAGACTTCACCGGGAAAATAAAATAGCTCATAAGTTGTATCACACTCAATGCATTGTAATGATCTACTTAAGCAACTTCCATCTAGCCAATCGGGCACTTAAAGCCGGTTTTATTATTTCCCTTGCTCGTTAACATGACAAAGGCCGTCAGAGGAGAAATATAAAAGAGCTGCTTTGTTTATAAACATTATTATTGCCCTTGCACACAGACCGACACAAAATATCATAAAGTATACACAATTATACCTATCCCGTTTCAAACTCTGAATACAGATAGTGGCAGTGGTAAATATAGGTGGTACTAGTAATAATGTAATTGCTATAAAAGTTCTTTACGTTTATAACACTTGTTTCATTAATTTCTTACTAAAATTAGAATGAAAGTTTGAAAAACAAGTAGGATGATTGGAGACATGGAGCAGCACTCTATCGGCTGGAGCTGGCACCACTTCATTATTTCATTTAATATAAAAATTTATTCTAGCTTTATGAAAGAAGGAAAAAAGGAAAATATAAGGATTATAGAATTATATCAAGAGATATCGCTACTTCTATTTACGAAAAATATGTACTGCGTTCACATATAAAACGACGTCACAAAGCATTCTATTCTATGTGTACATGCATTTATACACTAGCCATCTAAAAATATAATATAAGAATGTATGCAATTTCATACAACACAGGTATAAGCAAGCATAAATGTTGTAGAAATAGCCGTTTCCATCATAATATATGACTGCCATTTATCGATGTTCTCTTCCCATGCAAAAAGAAAATGTAGACATAGATTTTATATTTTCGCATTTATATTGGTCTGGATGTTTGCAATTGATCTTATTTAAAATAGCTCTAAACATTGCATAAAGTAAATAAAAAGCTAATTGTAAAAATAGTTTGTCGAAAAATTTGGAGACGGTATCTGTTCCATTGAATAATGCCTGAACAATTGAAATAAAGAAAAACGAGCACAAAACATTGTGAAGATCCTCCCGTTCCTCAATGGCGGAGGCAATATGGCAAGAACTACGCCAATCCTGCATTCTGATGTGAACAATGCTGTTGAATGTGAATGCGTGAGGAGTCCAAAAACGGCCACAGCATAAATATATGGTATACAGCTACGTGTTTCTGAAATCTTCCCTGTGGTTGGTTACGTTACGTTATCAGAAGAATGTATTTGTATATTATAGAATTGTGATCTTGTATACCGTAGCAAGTATTCGGCAGTCGTAGGTAGGTATTCCCACACGAGAAACTGCACTATGAGAGTGGAGAGGGAGAGAGATCAATAAAATACATACAAAGTCTCTGCACATGAGCGGCTTGAGTAATACATTTTTTTCTTGAAAAAATGATCGTCCTTTTCCTTTTGTGAGCATCAAGCGGCGGACGACTCCCCTCCCGTACATTCCTCTTCTAGTTTCATTCGACAACACTGTAACTAACTAGTTATGTATTCTCGTGCTTCTGGTATAAAAGGGGAAAAAGTAACTAGCAAGCAGTACTAGTGCTATATATAAAACTAGCAATGTTTCTTTTTGTAATGTTGAATGAAGTATATGGCGTCATCAAGGGCATCATGCATGGCATTGTGTTGGCTACGAACACGAGCTATATAGTTTCTTAGAAGTACATTTTTATATATGGATAGAGATCGCCCTTCAATTTTTTCGTTTAAAAAATTTCTATTCGCATTGCTGATTAATAAAAACTTGAAAACCGAGTTCCTGGATACACTACTGAGTATTCACATATCGCAAAATTAAAATTTTACTGCCTATTTTATTTAATGATTATTTTGAAATAATCAATTAATTAGCTTTCTACCAGCTCCTACTGACCTCAAGCCATCTTAACAAGTCTCATTCCAAATATCCCTTGACTCATTGACTCTTGTGTAAGATATCTTGGTTCTTGTAAAAGTTTTCACACATGTTTTGTAATTTTTAAACTATCCTTCTATAACTTTACACTAATTCAAAATTAAGATCTCATTATGTCGGAATTAACATTAATGAAAATTTTCGCACAGCTTCGATATGATATGATTGACAAACTTAATCGCTTGATCGTCCCATGTACTTTGTTATAAATACCGATGATCTTGTATTTTGTTGACTTAAAAGTGCTTACGTGCATAACTTAATACTTAAACATCGCATATCGAATAAAAAGAACAAATCGAATTGCGCTTATGAATGGTTGATGAATGGAGAAAATATTTGAGATTTTAAGCAAGTTTAACTTAGGAAAAAATACCTTCTCCTGTAGTTTATAAAATATTTCAATTCTACCTTTGATTAGATTCGAAACATTATTGTCCCCAAGAGAATGTGTTTTGAAATTATAGAAACTAGACTAATGCACAAACATAGTGAATAGTAAGTCAAATTTTGTTGCACTGATAGTCAGCACATGTCTGCACCACAATATTCATCTCCCTCAAACCCGAAAACACCGTTCAAAATTTCTTGAATCCTACATTATAGGTTGAATTATTTTTGTCTTGTAAAGGAGAAAGTAGTCTCTGCTTTTATGCTATATGGAGATTAAATTATAAGTTATTGGAACTAAATCGATTTCGCAATATTTAAGAATTTATACTTATGCAATTCGGACGAAGACTCCACAAAAGTTTGAAGAAATCATTCTATGAAACATTTAATAAGTAAAAACAAATAATAAGCTATTGCTTCTTTGACTTTTGACTGGAAATCTGCGACTTAAAACAAAAGCCAAATGAGATTAGGACTAACACAGTTTATCTGTTCAATTCTTAAACTTTCCGCATTATATTTATACTACATAAGTGAATTATATTTACATAATATTATGAATATCAAAGCATTTGGGGAAAATAAAAAAATAATCCAGTATGAAAAGTAAAAATAAAGTTTTAGCAAGCATATTTGGTAAAAAATTTGAGTCCCTCTGGTATTCAGAACTGAAAAGTCTTGAATGCCTGAGTGGGTGCATTCCTTTTCTTGAAATTGTGAGTGGAAGGTTCTTCAAATGAAAATGGGACGAAAGCTAGTAGTTCCTATGCATATAGTGCACGTTATCTGTCTCCTTAGGTATTTACTTTTCCTATTTAGTAAGAAACTCATATTATGGGAAATATACATAGATGATGTATAAACTAGATACACTGATGTCATACTCATCCTGGAATGAAACAGGTATATATAGCATATATTCTCACTGAAATATAAATGAAATGCTTGCATGTATATGGAGCACTAGACTAGCTTTCACTGAGGAGTAAATTGGAATTCTTTGTTATCCCAATCTCCTTTTCCATTTTCCTGAGAGACATTTACGAAACTTGATGGAATAATCTTTTCAAAAAGTTCTACTTGCTGAGTGAAAAAGTTCTTTTTGTGTGGAAAAGGAAAGAGATGGAATAGCTGATGGATAGGTGGGTGGATCGGCAATGACTATCAGTAAACTGTACATGCATTTTCTCTGTAGAGTGAAACTTGGAACTCGTATAATTCTTCGGTCGGTAATAATAATATGAGGACTAAAAGTAACAAGGTATAATATTGTGTAAGAGCATACGATGTTAAATTGCAAAGCAAAAGGGAAATAAGAGGCCAAGTGAGTGAAACTTATCTGCAAGTGTATGCAGTTTTCAGGGGACAATGGAGAATGAAGAGCAACGAAGCAAGCACACATTGCCAAGTGGAGCATCGTAGGATAAATGACGATGAGAGAAGTATTTGATCAGAATTGTTTGCAGCTTTTTGGAAGGAAATAGATTTCAATATATAAATATATACAATGATATGCCAGACAAGTATAATAATATTACACAAGCGCACGTGAGTAGGAGTTTGAGGGTAGTCTAGCGATAGCAATAGTGGGATTCGGATGGGGAGGGAAAAGCTTTTATCAACATGCCTACACGATCTACCCTAAATTCTCTTGTACTCATATTTAAATGGATTTATATTGTCCTCCCCTTTTGGTGTGTATTTTTATACATACAAAATAAGATGAAAAGCTACAGGACATAGACTTGCCTAAATTTAATAATCATGATTACGGTTCAAAAATAAAGTTTAGTTTTATAAATGTACAATAATATTGCATTATATGAATGTTTGGAATCTTAGGAATTAGGAAAAATTCTCGAAATTACTATATTCTTAATACTAATAGAAATTGCACAAAGTACAATGTAATGCATGTGCAACGATATAAATTTAAGTAAAACTTTTGCATAGGTTGGCATTATTGCAAAATTAGCATATTTAAATAGACAGTGCATTTGTTTGTACTAAAAACCTTGAAAATGTTTCACAATTGCTTGTGTAACAAATATGTAAATGATAATTTTCACTAATATTCTTACTACTTCACTCCAAATTGCAAACTTCTGAATTCATATATTTTACCTATCCTGCTGCAAGTAAAATGATATTTGTAGAATTATTCTGGTCTAAATGCACGTTATGCAGGACGATCAAAACTAAGCATTTTAAATATTTTTTCTAGAATTGGAATTAATTATCGTTCATAATTTGATTTTTGCATTTGCTAGCTAATGAATCCACATTCTACCTACAGAACAACTACTTGAAATATCTATAACGAATTATATACAATAGAAGTGCATGCACCTTTTCTTCTGTTCGCTTCGTTTTGTAGTGGCGGTGGCAAAAAAGAACAATAAGATTGCACATTACGATGTATGGCCAATATAAGAGCGTGTAAAAACCTGAAAATTGGCAATAATACGGCAAACACGACTTGGTTTCTGTGTCTAATTCTCTTTCGACGTGGGGAGCGGAGCCTCCACTTACTAACCGCTACAAAGCAATGTAAAGAAGAAACTCACGTATTCAACATGCAACTACTGCATTCTTTCTTATTTTCAACTTTCTGCTAGCCAATACCATTCAAATTCTAAAAGCATCACAGAACAATATTATATGCGTTTATACTACCTTGCCACATGCATGCAAAAAAGTAATAACTTTAAATATTCAACGAGCCGTTCTGAAGTCGCAACAGTAACAACAGGATAAACATGCACACACAAATTTACAATAGGCGATGGAAGTACCTGCGATGATGATGATCTATAACAATAATAATAATGCGAACTATTTAACATGTACTTACGAGGCTTGTTCAAGAAGCACACAAAGCATTTCTGAAATTGTAATGAGGCATCTTAAATAGTTTTAGATGACGTATCAATATGATTTGCACCCGGTCTAGTGGATTTACCAGTTCCTTGAAGAATTTTGCTGTTGCCTTTTTCTTCTGCTTCAAGAAAATCCTTCTTGGTGACTACTTGCCTCGCTGAGTTGCGTGATGAGATGATGGGCTGAACGCAATTTTCTTCGTTTTCATGGTTTGCTAGAGGCTCTCTTTGAGATCAGATCTGCCTCTCAAAGTCTACACACATCAAATTACAGAGTTGCAGTTGAACCCTATCTGAGCCATGTGGCGCCTAACGAAAAGAGCACGTAGTAGTGTATTGCAACAGATTCTACTTTTTCCCGTGGTCTTTTTTTCTCGAGTAATGTGCAGCCTTTTCTGATCTCCTCTTGTAAATTATTGTACATTACACTTCTCAAAACCTTTTTACTCCGGTTACGTGCAAAAAGTAAACCTTGTTCAATTATTTCAAAAAATTAAATCGCAGCCTTCATCTATGATGGATTTAAATATGACTAAAACTACTTGTTAGACCAGTACTGGCCATTTCGCAACTCGAAAATGGAAAGAAACCGACACACACTACCACAAAGTTAATGCTTTTTTGCCAAAATGTTCTGTTGAAGAGTCTTTACTGCAAAAATGAATGATGTTAATCTTGTGAATGTAGTGTTGCAACTGAGAATTGTTTTGAAGGAAATATTACTCCATCATGGCCTGCCTTAAATGAGCCCTTAAACGACAGTAGGAGGTAGCCCTATTACCTTTCCCAGCTTTTGCCGCTCATGACAAGCCCCCGTTTGTGAAAAGGGGCAAAAAATTATATCGTTACTGAATATCATTATTTGTGCACATATGTATAAAGAAACATGAACCAGTAGGGGCAGTATAATTATATACCTATATTGTATATGTCTGGTATAAAATGGAGGAAGTGAAGCTTGTTTTAGAAAGGTAATGCTTGTATAATATGAAAGTAATAATTTTTAGAGCAAAGGATACATCTGTGCACATTGGGAAATTGAAGCAGAGTCCTGCCTTTTCTACATAACATGTCAAATTCTCTAAGGGAGGAAGTAACACAAGAGTTTATTTTATGCATGTGTGTTTTCAACTTTACAAACTCATAACGTTCGATTTGCATTTTTTGCTCTATAAATTTTACCTTGCTCCTGGGGGGACATGTCTTCACTCCTGTTTGCAAGAGAGTCTCTGTCACATAGAGCGACAGAAAAAAATGAGAAAGGTTAGTTAAGCTGTAAAAATTTAAGCAATTCTCTGATCCAATCTGGAAAAAAATCAGGCGTTTTCTTGAATTAAGGACGTCCAGTCAAAGTCGACCCAAGGGCACAAAAAATGTTGGTTTCTGGAGCAAAAAATTATATGATAAGGTTGTCAATTGTTTCTGTCATCTTTTTTTGCCTTTCTCTATTCACTGCATGTCTGGCCCACGCTCAAACACAAACATCCGTGTGTGTAAAAATGCAAGAGATAACAATGGTATCATTCTTTTATGCTTTAAGGAAAAGCTGCTTTCCTACTAACACAAAGATTACACGTTATTTACGTATACATGTCATTCACTATATTCCAGTCCATTGTGCTTCGACATGCATATTATATCTGTTGTGGTGTCATCCTTTTCTGACCAGGAAGAATGGATTATATGAATGTGCCCTTTCTCAAGGGATTATAGCAGTTTTGTTGGATGCGCTTTTCTCCTTTGCTTTTCTCCCCCATGTATTGCGTAATATGAATGCATCAGCTCATTGTTTGTTTCTTTCTATGTAAAAAGAGGACAACCCATTTTTTCTCTTCCTTTAACATACTACTACTGTATAGTGAGAGTTATCGATGCATCATTTACAGTAATGCATTTTGGGGCGTTTTTAATATCATCATAAATGCATGTATGCGTATAAAAAACAAGGATCAACAACGAACATGTAGAAAAATGCATGCCGCTTACATGTGTTTTATTTATACCCATACAAAATTAATTGAAATTCATAAAAGGGCTTGTTTTCGTAACTTGTGAAATGTTTAAAACACACAAAATACTGACCATGCCCAGATTTTAATTTTAAAATTCTGAGCTATTAGGAAGTCCTGTAGGAACCAAAATAGGCTCTTCTAAAAGTTTACATTTGGCATATGCAATAAGAAACGATATAAAAGTTAAAGAAATCAAATGCATTCTACTGGTCATAGTTTTTGCTTGATATTTTTGAATCTTTTGTAGAGAATTTTCCTTGAATTGTCCTTTATTTTTTTATTAGTGATCTACATTTGTAAACTGCATCTCTAGAGCAGAACTTTAAAGGAAATGAAGATTTTACTGTGGTTCGTCGTCTTTGTCGTTGTGAGATGAATAGCATCAGTGCAGTCATACTTGCATACATTTTCATACACATGCCACGTTGTAAATCATTGTCATAAGAGTAAAAAAAATTGTCTGCCCTTTGCCTCGAAGCAAAACTCAGATTGACACTGATATAAACATTAAAAAGCGAGCATACCCTTCCCACAGATATGTGGGATCTTATTATAATTTGCTTTGTGTCTTGTATTGTATTGGTTTTAATATACCGGGCTCATGTTGGCATCACGTATGCACATATATATGTTATATGAGTTGATAATATAAGGGGTAGAAGGAGTGTAAAATAATGTTTCATGTATATCTTTTCAATGAATTATACATGTAATATGTATATTGGTTTAGGCATCAAATGTAACATATAGGCATAATATATTGTCTGCATGCATGTACCTGATCTTCATAAGCCATTTGCTTTGTTCCTTTTTGTGCCAGGTCCGTACGTTTTATTTCTTGTGAGAAGTGTAACAAAAAATGTAGATAAATTTTACCTTTTAAAATTTTTTGACCTTCTCCTTTGCTACATCCTTGTCCGTCTTCTTTTCAGTGTTACAATTATGGATGAATATGTTTTTTATAGAGGAAAAGTCATTTTTTGCTCCGAAGGTTTACTTTACGAAACTTACCGAAGCTGGTTTCTTCAAGGAATATAAGAAAATTTGAGAATAAAGAAGGAAGTAAACACGCTAGGGAGTCCGAAAGTTGACAATACTGAAAACAGTGTGTGATGATGAAAAAATATCTGGTTGACAATTCAATAATAGATGATAATGTCACATCTTCTTGACATTTTAATTTTGTCTTTTTGTATGATTTTTTTCGCAATGAACATCCGAGGAAAAATAAACGAGGAATACGAAATTTTGAATGATAGATTCTAAGTTGTTTGCATTGAAATATTGATTAAGATTATGCCGGAAATGCAATAATTATCCAGTGGAAATCCCAATTGTAATAGATGATTAGAACACATTAATGTGTATGAGACATAAGCAAGAAATGTATATGTATGTAAGCCGTAATAAGTTTCAAAAAATCTCAGTCGGTCATAGTTAAATGGAAATTTTTATTTATTTATTGAATGCTTTAAAACCTTTTTCCACCAAAATATTATTACTGATAATTTCTCTTTTCTCAATGAAGCTCACCATATTGATCTTACCCCCATTTATAATGATTTTTACTTACTTCCAGCTTTGATATGGGAATTTTCGACTCTCACTGGGAACGCATGTCGGAGTTATTCCTGCTGCATATCATCATCCGTCATATTTTCCAGGGATGA